>CAJQZN010018328.1:0-10174 GCA_907164685.1 Colias eurytheme | reverse complement strand
TAATTATTGCGAAACGAAGATGAGTGAATAATAAGGGGGTAATAAAAGTTAATAAATTCAAATTAATGCAGCCGCGAACTATGAATGAAAATGCAAATTATTGCAAAAAGTACGAGTCCATGCGAACTAGGGTTTCCACTTTAAAGTTTTTAAATTTGTAGAGCTTGGTAGTGGGTAGACATATTTTTTGTTCTGACTCCGTGACTGACAGTGGGAAGTAGGTATATTTTATTATTAAACGCGTAGGTGTAAATAGTAAGATTAATTGTATAATTTTCAACAATAATTACTAAATGTATTTACAGTTTACACAGTACAAGAATTATTATTCGTTTCACAATAGAATAAATCAGGAGTCAAAATCTAAAAACAGCAATTTCGTACACAACACACTACACCGGTATGTAAAGGAAAAATCGTTAAAAGGGTTGTCGAATCACGATGTAACAATTAAAGTAGTTTACATAAATTACGTACACGCACATAACTAAGGTTGTAACAGCCCTAACTTTTAACTCGGGGCTTTCCACCCTAATGACTGGATGTTGAAAAATATTGTTCCTTTTATGAGGTTCATGACACACATTTCACGATTTTAAAGCTCGTTGTGAGATATGAGCTTTATAGTTGTGAAAATGTTTAACTAGTTGTTGAGATGCCGTCTCGGCACTACATTGTATTGTTTAGTTTTGAAGTTAAAATGTAAGGACTGACAATTATTTAGAGTCGAATAGTGTTTGTGTGACATAGTTAGGAAAATTGTGAATAATAGGTAGTCCTTTTTGCCATAACAATAAAAATAATAATGATAAGATTTATTTACAATAATACTTTATGGATTGTAGGCGTGTAGGTCTAGGCTGCATCTTCAAACGAAATAATAGGTTTGTATATTACATAGAGTCTCAAAAGAAGAAAATATACAAGAAATAAATTATATTGATAATAAAAAAATATAATGTTATGCTGCGATGTGTGTTTTTTGTGTTATATATCGTACCTATCTATCTAATAGATGCATTTGCAATGTTGATATAACTTCAAATACACCGCATAAAAAAATTACTATACATCAGTCAATCAAGTTTAGGCTTTTGCCTTATTATGTTACTGTCACGACAATTTGTATAGAAATATAGTCTCCCTTTTTGAAATAACTACTCACCAATCTATGTTATTTTGTGTGTTTGGCTATAGAAAATAACTATGTAATATAAAATTTGGGAAAGTCGACCTATCTCTTATGTTTTGTCGTCTTTACCTTGGTGAAATATTTTAGGTAACTACACGGCTACTTTTTTCGAGATACTAATCTAAAACGTGGTTTAACTGAGCGAATATGCGGCCAGAAAGCATAATAACTGAAAACTTACAAATCACACGATGCCTTTATAAACTTTTATTTAATTTAATAATAGGCTTTTTAACCAAAAGCTTCCCTTGCAAATAGCCTTGTATGCACGACGGTATTCAGTAATTTGACATTCGCTTCTTTGTGACATCTGACGTTTGACATTTGACAATGTTATGAATTCACGACAATTTTAGGTTATTCGTGGAAATTCATTTAATTTGTCCTATTTTTCGAAAGTATTATATAAAAAAGCCATGCCTCTGCCCCCAGCTAGTGGAACGGGCAAATACTACGCCTTAGCCGCCAAATCTATTCGTTTAATCCGACAAGGATGCACAAATAGACCGTTTTTCCACATTTCGGTTACTCAGGTATTAACTTCTACTGAATTTACTGTTTACGAAGATCATAAATAAATTAATACTTAGAATATATAAATAGGCAACAATGAATAATTTATTAAACTCACAAAAACTTGAAAATTTGTATCAATAAGTATAGAATTAGATTAACACAACTGCCATCTTCCAGTATAGTCAATTATAAATTTATTCTGCAGTATTACATGGATTCAATGTCAATAAACACTATGTTATGTTTTGCCAAATACTTGTTCGTCTTAGCACTATTTCTACAGTTTATAATAACATAAGTAGTATATTTTACATAGCTCTTACCAATGCTCCATAAAACCCAAATATGTTTAATTCCTATCATACAAATTTTCTCACATTAACATTTCTCTATTTTTATTCCAGCGCAAACGTCTGAACAGTCAGCCAGTCATTGAACAGCTGGGTTCCTACGACCCCATGCCAAATATTCATAATGAGAAGCTTGTCGCACTCAATTTAGAAAGAATAAAGTACTGGATGGGACAAGGGGCTCATGTTACTCCCCCTGTTGCTGAGTTATTAGGTATGTATCACTTTTTTAACTATTTTACTACCATTTATATAATACTAGCTGCGCTCTGCTGTTTCACCTGCTCCTGGCTCCTGACTCCGCTTCTATTGGTCTTAGCGTGATGATATATAGCCTATATATGGGCCTTCCTCAATAAATGGGCTATCCAACACCGAAAGAATTTTTCAAATCGGACCAGTTGTTCTTGAGATTAGCGCGTTCAAACAAACAAACACTTCAGCTTTATAATATTAGTATAGATCTACTGGGAATTGTTTTATACAAAGTAATAAGGTATCTTTCTAGTGGCGAATGATTTGTAAAATTTGTTTGTAGTTTTTGAGTATCCATTACAAGTACATAAAATATGTACCATCTCTGTAATAAATGCGCTGAGTCTCATCATACCTCCCAGTGTCCTCGAAAAGAAAGATCAATCGATGTCAAATGTATACTGTGTAGTGGAAACCACCCCGCTAATTATAAAGGCTGCATAGTGTACCAAGAACTGCAAAAAATTAAATTTCCTGCACCACACCCTATAAGGAAACGAATGATGGACATAAGAACAAATCAACCCGATGTAAAATTACATAGTTCTAACAGCAAAAGAACTTACGCTTCTGTCACAAAAGGTGCGCAACAACCTTACATTGAAAATAATAATGAATCAACCATAAACAACAAAGCTGGAACTAACGGCGATCTAAACGGTATACGGGATCTATTAACAACTCTTATGAACCAAATGCTCATTATGACAAAAACGTTAACCGAAGTCATTGCCAATATCCAAACACATTCACTGCACTAATTATTGGCGTATGGAATGCGAACGGCTTGTCACACCACTCAGAAGAGTTGAAAATATTTCTCAAAATGAACCACATAGATATAATGCTTATCTCCGAAACTCACTTCACATCAAAGAGCTACCTAACAATAACAGGTTATACTATATATCGCACAGACCACCCAGACAACAAGGCCCATGGTGGTTCAGCTGTTCTTATCAAATCGAAGTTAAAACACTACCTCCTGGGCTCTTACTCAAAAAATTATATTCAAGCAACAAGTGTAGTAATAAGTGACTGGGTCAGCGATATTACGGTTTCAGCACTATACCTACCACCAAGATACACTGTAAAAGAAGCAGAATTTAACGACTACTTTCAAACGCTTGGTCGCCGTTTCATTGCGGGCGGTGATTATAATGCAAAGCATACTTTTTGGGGCTCCCGGTTGATACTACCTAGAGGGCGAGAGCTTCTCAGATGCGTCCAAGCCAAGAATCTGGAAGTTGTGTCTACTGGACAACCCACCTATTGGCCATCTGACAAAAATAAAATTCCGGATCTTATAGACTTCTGCATCACCAAAGGAATCCCCAAGAACAACATCACCTGTCAAGGTTCCCTAGATCTGCCCTCCGATCATTCCCCAATTCTAGTAAATGTTCAAACTGTCGCTGAAACACAAATAGAAAAATGTACACTACACAATAAAAACACTAACTGGCCACTTTTTAGAGAACTTGTCGATAAGGCATTTACTAATCAAATCCGTTTAAAATCAGCAGATGACATAACAAAAGCAGTGGAATTTTTCAATAGTAGTGTACAAGATGCAGCATGGTCGTCGACCCCGCCATCGAAACCTCCAAGGACAGATAACCTTGTCCCCAGACACGTACTTCATAAGGTAGCATTAAAAAGGAAACTACGTAAACAGTGGCAAGAAACTAGAAATCCCAATACTAAAAAGCAGCTTAATCACATCATCAGAGACTTGAAGCATACACTAGATCTAGATCGTAATGTAAGATTTAGTAATTACCTATCGGGACTGGACTCCACCGCTTCCTCAGACTACTCCTTGTGGAAGGCCACCAGAAAACTCAAACGACCTGTCAGAATATCACCCCCCATTAGAAAAACAGATGAAACTTGGGCCCGAACAGACCAAGAGAAGGCTAAGTGCTTCTCGAATCATCTGACGAACGTTTTCTCTCCTCACCCATATGAAGGCCCATTAGATCACCTCGAAGTTGTCAACAACCTTCTGGGCACAGATGTGGATACGGAAAACCCCCCGCCCAAATTCTCAAAAAAGGAGATCAGCAATACTATAAAGTGCTCTAACCCAAAAAAATCACCTGGTTACGATCTCATCACCAATCGTTTATTAAAAGAGCTGCCTGAATCGGGAATGATCTACCTAACGTCTCTTTTCAATGCCATAACGAGGCTACGATTCTTCCCTGATCAATGGAAAGTCGGGATGATTATTATGTTGCTTAAGCCAAACAAAAAACCTGAAGAGGCGAAGTCATATAGGCCCATAAGCCTTCTACCGATCGTTTCCAAAATATATGAGTCACTTCTACTGACACGCCTGCTACCCATACTCGCGGAAAAGAAATTAATACCAGATCACCAGTTCGGGTTCCGCAGCAAACATGCCACTGTTGATCAGGTACATAGGCTCACGAAAAAAATTATGGAGTCCTTGGAAACAAAAACGTACTGCTCTGGTGCTTTCTTGGACATATCCCAGGCATTTGACCGTGTATGGCACGAAGGCCTACTCTATAAAGCTAAATCCTCACTACCAAATTACCTATATGACCTTATAAAATCATTCTTGGAAAGAAGACACTTCATTGTCCGGGAAGGAGAAGCGTTGTCCGAGCTGTGTCCTATAAAGGCGGGAGTCCCTCAGGGCAGCGTGTTGGGACCTGTACTATACCTGCTCTTTACTGCCGATATACCGACACCCACAACAGTCATCACAGGTACATTTGCTGACGATACCGCTATCTTAGCAACGCATAGTGACCCAGTAATAGCCTCAGAGATACTTCAAAAGGCACTTAATGAAATCTCCCAATGGCTCAAGAAATGGCGTATGAAGGCAAATGAAACAAAATCTGTAAACGTCACGTTCACTTTGAGAAGAGGCTTATGTCCCGCAGTAAAATTAAACGACATTGTAATTCCTCAAGCTGACCATGTGAAATACCTCGGAATCCACCTTGACAAGAGATTAACCTGGCAAAAACACATCTTCACTAAAAGAAAACAACTTGGGCTACAGGCTAGAAAACTGCACTGGCTCATCGGTGGAAAGTCCCAACTGTCCCTTGAGAACAAAATACTAGTATATAAGGCTATCCTAAAACCCATATGGACATATGGGATCCAACTTTGGGGAACCGCGGCTAATTCCAATATTGAGATACTACAAAGATTTCAAAACAAGATACTAAGAATAATGACAAGCTCTCCGTGGTACATACCCAACGAGCTCCTTCACAATGACCTAAGAATCCCTACGGTGAAACAAGAGATCCAACGCTACACCAAGTCATATAAAGACCGCTTAGCGCACCACCCTAATATTCTCGCCCAGACACTTATGGGTGAAGATCATCAAGCACGACGACTGAAACGAAAAATACCTCAAGATTTGGTCCGCCCACAGTGACCACACTGTTATAATGAGGATGTGACAAAGGTCACATACCGTGCATGCCAATAATGATATGTCCAACATGCCGCTTATTGTCCCAATTATGATGGAGACAGATCGCAGCAAAAAAAAGATATAAAAAAAAAAAATCTCTGTAATGCCCCAGCCACACGACTCGACGAGTGGTATGGGAAGTGACGAGGGAAGTAGGCAGGGACGTAGTGTGGCCACGTTACTCGTCATGCCACTCGTCGTGCTCATCGTCCTGCTCACTGCTGTCGGCTTTTGCGCGCGAGTCAAAGGACCGGCAATATGAGTGCGAATTAGGGATGGGCGTCATGGAATCAACGGACTAGTTAAATTAACCGTCTATATGTACACTCAACGATTCGACTAGTCCATCCCTCACCAATGCACTAGTTGAATTCAACGGCTAAACAGTCTTATTGATAAGAATAAATTCTTTTCTTTGAAGTTTTTTAAAAAAAATATTTTTGGTTTACAAGACCAATGTTTTGAATTTAAACTATAAAAACAAACGATAATAAGTTTTTTAGTAATACTTTTTTTAGGGAGTATAATTTTTGTAAGAAAGCATAAATATTTATTAATTGTTTTATTGAGATTAGAATTTATTGTTTTAAGAATTTATTTAATAATAGTTATTTATTTTACACATGGACTAGTAGAAGATTTTAACTAGTTGAATGACTAGTTGATGAACGACATTTAACTATCTAGTCTCGTTGATGAAAAATACGTCGACGACCCATCCCTAGTGAAGAGCGTCGCGATTAATCGCGCGAGTAGAGCAGTGTGTGGCCAGACGGCAATATCGAGGCGAGCGGCAGCGCGATGAGCAGGACGAGGAGCAGCACGAGTAGCAGGACGAGTAGCATAGTGTGGCTGGGGTATTATATGAATGAAAATGAATATGAATATATTAAGGAATAGTTATACAATAGAGATTGGCTTCACCTGTGTTACTTATATGGCCTATAAAACATAAGGACTGCAATCCATCATTGTATTTTCTCAGTGTACCGTGTTTAAACAAACAAACTAGCTTTATTTTATTGGTATAGATAAAAGCATACATGGAATTGAACCACATGTACTATATGTATATTATAGTAACTAATGTTATGTTAATACTGCTTAATTAACTTACCTAGCTATAGTCACATTAATTTTAGAATAAAAAGTATTTATAATAATTAATAACATTTTTATTATGTTTTAGGTTTAGCAGGATTCTTTCCAATCCATCCACGAACATATATGACTGCCTGGAGAAATAGGAAAGCAGAAAAAGAAAGAATAATAAAAGAAGCAGAAGAAGCTGCTAAAAGTTCATAGATTTAAGATGTGTAGTTTTTATATTAGTTAATAAAATTGTAGATATTTATTTGTGTTTCAATCTGTCCTTATACTTTCAACTTTATTGAAGCCACGCATTCTCACTGACCTAGATGAACAAAATAAAACAGCCTGTCCAGTACACTTGGAGCTTTTTCAAACACAATAAAACTATGTAATATTGGTGTAGGAGTGTAGTTATCTATAAAATATTAGTTAACTAGCTGTGCTCCGCGGTTTTACCCGCAGTGCTCCGCTGCTGTTGGTTTTAGCGAGATGAATGGGCTATCTAGCACCAAAAGAATTTATCAAATCTGATCAGTAATTCCTGAGATTAGCGCGTTCAAACAAATTCTTCAGCTTTATGATATAAGTATAGATTAATATTATTTCAAAATTCATTAAACAGTAACTACTTTTAAAAGAAATAATTTTATATCTGTACTTCTATACATGTATAGTTTGTCAAGAGCAAGAGTAACTTAGATTTTATCTGTTGAGGGTATAAATAAAAACACCATTAAACTCTGTTATGAAGATTATGTTATATGTTAGTAGGAAATAAAACAACAAAATACAATGAATTCCTTTTTATTTGCGTGAAAAAATGACATTATAATAATACCTTGCGTGAATATTATTTAGCAGCCAGATACAAGGCACACAATATGAATTTGCATTACAAGCGTAGAAAAAACTACACGATTTATCGAAAGAGTTACCATTATATATACCAAAAATGTTCACACTTAAATGCTCTATAATTGGCGACACTTAAAGCATATTATAATCTGTGCGAAAACCACAAAAACTAAAAAAACATGGTCTTTTATTCAAACTTAACAATACGAAAAATACTAACATTCCTTGAGCTACTTATATAATTATACAATAAAATGAAACAGGAAATTCATTGTCTTGGGGTCTTAAGAAGAAAAACTAGGAAAAAATCGAGGTCACTTATGCTAGGATTTTAAAAAGATCAAGTCAGAAAGCGATACACTAACGATTTTATACTAAGACAGTCGAAGTAATACAAAACTTAATGAATACAGATGTTACCGAACCTTTAAGCCTACCCAGATACCCAATAAATAATAAATTGCGAGATTGTAGAAAAATATTTTATTAGTAGATCACTTATTTCGATGTACTAAGTTATCTGTGGTATTTTTTTTGTGACGGCAAGTGTCGCATGCGTTCAAAAGTGTATTTGGTGTTTTGTACTTTTCCTCCGATATACAAATTACATAATCTAGTTGTTCTTCCTTACAACATCAGCTACTAGGCGAGAAGCTGAAAAAAATAAATATTTATGATTAAGTATTTATTACGTCAAAAAGTCATTAATAATTATGTTTTATTTAAGGCGGTGCAGATTTTGTTGGATCCTGGTTAAATTATTAAATAAATTGCTTGTGTTTATTCTTGTTATTTTTAATAGAAATAAAAACCAGGAAAAGTTGTCCAGAAGTTCGTGCAAGTAACAATTAGAACTATTCATTAGTGACAACTATACTAATATGTATTAAATATTAATATTATTATTTTCATATAAAATGTGGATTTTGTTTATTCTAACTACAGTACAATACATATAACATTGAATACATTAATAAAAAGCATGCCGACACAGCTTCGCTTTAATAATAGCATTTAATGGGCTAACTATTTTTTTTTTAAATATGTGCAAAAAATATGTTAGTTTTTGGCTTAAATAAAACATTTTGTTTTATAATAATCATAACATTTTCGATTTATGTTTCTTTTTGTTTAAATTCATACAAAGCACGCCTAACATTTTGTTTGCACATACACTTAGTAGCCTCACATTATAGTCCTTTCCACCTAAGATGATTTCTGTGACACATGGATTTTTGACACGTGTAGAGATGTCTTTACTGAAATCATATCAATTGTTTTCGATATTCGATAATATTTTATATGGAAATTAAATCGATTTGAATAAAGTACCAAAATTAGTTTTTTCGGCATTTCGCCAACAATTAACTAAGGAAACTTAGCAAACAACAGCAACAAAAAGTCAAAAACAATAACAATTAGTAACAATAACAGAATACCACGTAAAGTATCATTATAAAAATGCAACTTATAAACAAGGCTGACGCACTCGTACAGACGATTGACTCGATTGACAAACGATCACAAGATGGGCGCCGATTATATAATTTTCCAACTCTATGATTTTTCAACGATCCATTTCATGTACACAAACTGCGTAGGTATTATATTTTTGTGTTATTTTATTTTATTTTTCATTATATTAAACTAAACAATACTGTTTTCGATTTATAAGTTTAAGATGTTTTATTTTTATATTTTTGGCAATAATTCCGCCATAAAATAAAAATATTATGCACTAAAATTATTTTGGCGTTTTAAACATAAAATACGTAATTCGGAACACGATGAAGTGTCACAGGAATCATCATAGGTGAAAAGGACTATAATCATTAACTAATTACATACTATTTATCTAATAAGACTATTTCGGTATCTACTTTGAATGTCTGATTTGGTAAATGTATTTCTTTGAAATTATAATATTTGACTTTGTCACTACAATCCCATCATCATGAATTTTATTTAAACAAGAGATTTTTAGCATAGATCGCTGATACAATAATTTAGAATCTGCCTTATTAACTACACAAAAATTACCGGACACACACAGTATCTTCAAACAATGCATTCACGAATAAAACTATGCACAAATTCAATCAAATAACATTTATCCTTACAAATATGGCAACAATAACATCTGACATACACATTTACCAAATCATTTAGGCGGTACACTGAAAGCATTGCCAATTAAATTTGGTATTACTTACTTCAGTGCAGATTACGGCTCTACTCTTGTTTACCTAAAATAAGGGAGCGGGAGATTTAATCGTGCAAAGGGCAACACAACAGGAATAAAAAAAATAAGGTCAGGTGGGGTAAGAGGGTCACTGGGGGAAGAGGGCCTAAAGACCATAACTAGTAAACCGAAACGTTTATGACTATGTACTTTCCGTCGGTAAAACAGTGAAGGCGAATTAGTTTGAGCGGTTTTGAGTA
>CAJQZN010018324.1:0-10499 GCA_907164685.1 Colias eurytheme | reverse complement strand
TATTTAATAAAAATTATTATTTTATTACACACATACACACACAAACATTCATGCATGCAATCTTTTTCTTTCTTTGTTTATATTGTAATTTAATTATATTTTAAGTTGAAAAAGGCAATCTACAAAAATTGTGAAGGGATTCTAAAGCCTGTAACACAGTTTCTAACTAACACAGGCTATAGTTTCCCCAAATTTTAAATGTATTATTTTACTTTTTCAATAAAGATATTCTTATTCTTATTCTTCTTCTTATCTAACCTCTATTAAGTACCTATATTTATTTGATACAGATTTTGATACTATACCTGAATTTTACTTATTTCAATAAATACAAGAAAATCAAGTTTAAATCAGAACACCAAACGAATAGATATACATACAAAATTTCACTTCATATTAATATAACATATCTATTTCCCGCCAAATATCTATTTCCATATTTTTGCGCGCGAACGGATCTGTCGAACATCCGGTTAATTTGAAAAGCAATTTATATCTACACTAATAATATTATAAAGAGGAAAACTTTGTTTGTTTGTTTGTTTGATTGATTGCAATGAATAGGCTCATAAACTACTGGACCGATTTTAAAAATTCTTTCACCATTCGAAAGCTACA
Source organism: Colias eurytheme (assembly GCA_907164685.1). Taxonomy (NCBI): domain Eukaryota; kingdom Metazoa; phylum Arthropoda; class Insecta; order Lepidoptera; family Pieridae; genus Colias; species Colias eurytheme. The sequence goes on along the minus strand of CAJQZN010018324.1, from coordinate 9,881 downwards.
TTATTCACGAGTAACATAGGCTAGGTTTTATCCCGGAAATCTCACGGGAACGGGAACTATGCGGGTTTTTCTTTGAAAACGCGGGCGAAGCCGCAGGCGGAAAGCTAGTGTTTTAATATTTAAGAAACTATTATATATGGCTTTTTGATGAATAGGCTTCAGAATTGTAACTAATATAGTATTAAAAATGCAAACGTAAATCTGTTCGTCTGTATATCTGTTTTCACGTCTATACCACAGAATGAATATGAATGAAATTTGATACAGGGATAATTGAAGACCTGAGCCAGGACATAGGAGAGGTTTTATATCGGAAATCCTGCAGGAACGGAAACTATAAGAATTTTCCTTTTGACTACGCACTCATATAAGAAAGTATGTAGTTACTAACGAAAGAAAAATAATATAAATTACAAAGACGAATGAATATTGTCTTGCAAATCTACAATATACTATTATACAGGGTGTAATCGTTAAGTGTGCACAGACAATTATTAAACTTTAAACTATGCTTTAAACTGATATTAAAAGTATGTACTACCTAATGAGTAAAATGACAATAAAAACTTTTTAAAAATAAAACGAGAAATATCCAAAAAAAAATACATCATACATTTAGTATAATAGTTACGGAATAATCGCCTGTGCAGTGTGCACACTTAATGATTACACCCTGTATACTATATACATTTACTTGTAAAATAGGTATACATTCACAGTAAAAAATTACGCCAAATTTTGAAAACTAGCAAAATTCCAACAAGAAAACTCGCTTAAGCGCAGATGTTTTATTCCATCCACCACATCCCCTGCGGAAGGGCTTCCGTAATTACCGACTTGGCTTAAATGCCGAAATTCGTTGTTCTGAGGAAAGTTTTATTTTTTAGTGTATTGTGGAATAAATTTGCTATATATACGTATATTTACACACGTTTTTACCATTACGAATACGAATGTTATAGAACACTAGCTGTGCCCCGCAGTTTTACTCGCATTGCTCCGCTCCTGTTGGCCTTAGCGTGATCATAATATACTATAAGCCTTGCTCGATACATGGTCTAATTATACTGAAATAATTATTCAAATTGGACCCGTAGTTCCTGAGCTTTTTCGTGAAAGAGTAGCAATCATACATCCATCCTCCAAAACTTTCGCATTTGTAATATTAATAAAAGTAAGGATAACTCAATGAAAATAACCTATTTTTGTCATATCCTTGAGTGAAAAGTCTTATTGAATATTGAATTTAACCCTAGAACTACAACATCCAAATTTAATTAAATGAACCACAACATGGGTCATGGGTGACCCCAAAGTAAAAAAATGATTACGTACAAAATATTAAACTTTAATAAATTTAAACAATTATTACAAGGTTTTTTGGATATTAATGGAATGTTTAAGGGAAAAAAATTTAGTACAAATCTGAAAATCTAGATACATTGGTGACAAATAGGTAACCTGTGTTGTGCACATATTTTTTTTTGAGCACTTAACACATTTCTCTCTGCCCTTCCTATCTTTGGCTCTTGTGCATAAATAGCAGTGGGAACTTGAAGTTGATCGAGCTTGGGCTACCTGAGCACTGTTTTAGTCATCTACTCCCAAAACGTGAAGCATTATCACTTTAAGAAATTGGGGCAAATTTTTGACCTCATCAAGGCAGCGTTTCACGTAAGGCTGTACTAATTGAAGGATCAGGTTTCTTAGAAAGTAGTTCCTTTTCAGTTTACTCCTGCGAATGTTTGCCTTGAGTATTACATAGGATTTTATACCTCCAGCATCAAGCATGCCGTAGAAAAATCTTAGCGGCCACCTTCGTGTTTTTCTTACTGTTGTCTTTGAATGACTTTCTTTTATGGTTTCAGAAAGTCTGTCAATTTGTGCATTGGTATGCATCACAATAATATCCAATATTTAGTCTGGAAAAAATAGTTTCCACGCTTCTAACTCGGTTTTTGTGTCACGTGCGATACCTTTAGGACAGGTTGATTTATCACGATGTTTCTACTTGCAGTGCGTGTATTAGGAACAGTGAACGGAGTTCTTCGTCAAGTATAACCATTTTTGCCCATACAGAAATCAGATAGAAGAACATCATCATCATCTGATCCAGATTCAACATCAAACAAATTATCTTCATCGGAGTGTTCATTTTCTGCAGTTTCAGATCCATCTTCGTCCGAAAAACTGGAGGTTTCACCTTCATATTCCTCCAAAAGTTCTCAATTTCATTACTTTCAAGGGCTCGTGACGTTGAGACCATATTGAAAGACAATTCGTGAAATAAACGTGAAATCACACAAAAATAATCACAAAAAAATAGTTTCGATAACCACAACACGGGTCGCGGGCGACCCCAAACTGCTATATCTCCGAACCTAATGGAAGTGCGCACCCCGCCATGCGTCACGGGCCACTGATTACCAATTACGGAAGGTACCTAGATGCACAATGTTGTAGGTGCAAAACTCGCTAAATTAAAATAAAAATACGTGTGCGTGGGGTCACCCATGACCCAATGTTGTGGTTCTAGGGTTAAATGATACGTGACTCCCCTTATACCAAAATTTCGGACATTGCTTCAAGAGGCTCTTTAGAGGCCACTCCAATGTTTCCACTGAGGGTCGTTCAGAAATTGTCATTCAAGTTTCAATTGATTATAGATATATTAAGTAATACTTTAAATATAATAAAATAATAATTAAATATAATGTATAGAGTATACTTTATAAAAGAAGGTATATCTGATTGTGTTTTGTCTTTATTTGAAAGATTTTTTGTGTCTATTGTAACGTTGTTGACCTTTTTAGAACATTTTACTTTTAGGAAAATTATCACGTAATCGCAGTCTAAAATATGCACAGTGGAAGTTGCAACATTGTGAACTGAATAAATGGACTCTTCAACACTTTATGTTTATTATTCGATCTTTAAAAAACGACAATATCTTGTACAGATTTAAAATACATAGGTACTATCAATTTTTCCAAAGACACATACCTACTCTACTAAAAAGCTTGTAGGTATACTGTATGCCTTTTTATCGAATTCTTATACAAAAATATTATATTTAAGAACTATATTCAGAACCTACGCCTACCTTGTTGCTATGTACCTTCATTATATTATGACGATTCAAAAGCATTTTTAAATAAAATAATTCTAGCCAAAAAACAAAGAATTCGTGTGAAATATAAGTAAATAAAACCGTTTATATATTTCATATGATATTTGTGAAAATAAAAACTAACACGCGTAGCTATAACTACGCGTGTTAGTTTTTATTTTACACGTACCTATCTAGGGTATAAAAAAGTTGCTTTAGTCTCTTGAGACTAAATACTATATTCATGTAGTTAGGTTAGGTAGGTATCAAAAATTGCGTAAATAATATTTTTTATGATATTTTGTTTTACATTTTTGTAATATTCATAAAGTATGTCACTATTTGTTGAATTCTGTTTAAGTAGTTGAGTTGGCACCTTTGTTAATATTCAAATCAAATCTTTACTAAAATTATAAAGCTGAAGAGTTTGTTTGTTTGAACGGGCTAATCTCAGGAACTACTGGTCCGATTTGAAAAAATATTTCGGTGTTAGATAGACCATTTATCGAGGAAGGCTATAGGCTTTATCATCACGCTAACACCAACAGGAGAGGAAGAATGCGGGTGAAACCGCAGGGTGCAGCTAGTATTCCATAAAACAGAGTTGCATTGTTGCCCGATTCGTCAGTCCCTATGTATGCTTAGATCTTTAAAACTAACTACGCAATAGCTTTGATGAAGCTTTTTTGAAGTGAAACTTCTTTATCGGCATGGAAAAAAAATTAGTGTAACATTTTTCCGTTACGCGCCATCTTGTTTTTATCCCTACCACGCGTGATTGACGTATTTCTGTAAAGATGCATGTTTCACTTCTTACGTGTGTACACTAGTACACACACACACATTTTTTTTAATAGATTGACTCTTGAGTAAGGTTTAAGTATATTATTTGTAAACGAACGAGACCCACTGCGTATTAATAATATAGTTTTATATTACCAGCTTTGCGCACGCGGCTTCGCCCTCTTTGTCTAAAACCTAATAAATTATATACTAAAACCTTCCTCTTGAATCGCTCTATCTATTAAAAAAAGCGCAGCAAAATCCGTTGCGTAGTTTTAAAGATTTAAGCATCCATACTCGTAAGGACATAGGGACAGAGAAAGCGACTTTATTTTATACTATGTAGTGATAATATTATGTATTATGTAGTGAAGCCATAATACTCGACAAAACTGAATGAAAATTACTATGCAAATTAATTAAAAAATAGCGTGTTAATAAAAGATAAATATTCAGGAAATATTGTCGTTATGTTCCGTCCACTAATGAAGAGAACGCTAATGACAAGCGTGATATGACTGTCAATATGAATACAGTTTTAGGGCCGATTTTTCAATGCTTGGATAAAACTTAGAGCCCCCGCAGACCACAGACTTTTTATCGGCCGATAGTTTAGTCGGGTTGGCCTGCTAGTACGCACACCGGTTCAACTAAACAGTTCAGTCGGTTATGAGTGCGCAAACTATCCAACAGTCTGCCGACTATTTGCTAGTTTCTAACCAATCGTTGAAAAGAGTGGTCGCACCGCACAATGAAAATTAATAAAACATTGCATAGAATTGTTATTATTGCTCTCATACACCGGAGGAGGAAAATTAAAAAGAGAGCTCGAGAGTATTGGGTGCATCCTATCTTTAGTGATAGATTATTAAATGGAAAATTTTACACTATGCATTCCAAATTACTCGATTACCCGAAAAAATTTTTCGCCTTTTATCGAATGAGCATAACTAGCTTCAACCAACTTGTCAAATTAATTGGACCAGGAATAGCGAAGGAGGATACAAATTTAAGACTATCTATACCTGTGGAGGAGAGATTGAGCGTTACGATAAGGTAAGATAAACCACAAAACATATTTTTAATTATTTATTATATATAATAATTCAAATGCCAAGTTTACAAGTCGTATATTTGGGAATCTTCTGAAAAATTTGTATAATATGACTCGGCTGACATGTTGGAATCAGCTGGTGATGAAACATTTTGAATGGTTGTTTGTGGTATAGTGGGGGATGGTGTAGAACCGGATGTATAAGCCTGAGATTGTTGTTGTGGCGGCAAGATGTTAGTCCCTCGTTGGTAAACAGGAAAAGAGTTTATGGGTTGTTGCAGTATGGTGTATGTTGGTTGAGAAAGAGGCTGAACACGCCTACCAAGTCTTATCTGTTTAAATACGTTAAGAATACTAATCTTAGCATCGAGTTTTTCATCTGCGGTTAAATTTTTGAGTGATGGGACAAGAGACAATGCAAAGTTTACATCTTCATCAACATTAGTCTCATTTAATGCTTTTAATATTGCTTCATCCAAATCCGTATTCTTCGAAACACGAGTTTTCTTCTGGCGAGGAGGTGCGGAAGGTGCGGAAGCGGATGGAGCAGTTTCTTCATCATCTTCCGCATTTTCTGAAGTATCCTGGGCCAGGTTCAGGTTACCTTCCGTTTGACGATTTTCCATGCATGGAAGTAAAAATAATAATTGTTCAAAGTATACGTATTTACGCCTCTTGACCGAAGCCTGCCCCGACTTTGTGTTCTTTTGTGCATTTAATTCTCGGCGAAAGCAAGTCCGTAAATTGGCCCATTTTTTTTGTATATCGCGGCCTGAAAAATAATAAAATATAATTAATTCATTACAGGTATCTGGCTACTGGAGCAAGTTTCAATTCATTGTCTTTTGATTATCTGATGGGAGCTTCTACAATACGAGATATTACAAAAAGTACATGTGAGCAAATATGGAATATGCTTCAACCGTTATATATGCCAACCAAACTAGAAGATGACTGGATTGAAATAGCAGACGAATTCTACAGTCGCACAAATTTTCCAAACATCATTGGAGCGATCGATGGCAAACATATACGGATGATACAGCCAGAACATTCCGGTTCATCATATTTTAACTACAAAAAGTTCTTCTCCTGCGTTTTGATGGCTTGGACAGATGCCGATTATAAATTTGTGTACATTGATGTTGGTTCTTATGGAACAGCTAGTGATTCGGAAATATTTAAAACATCAGAAATGGGTAAACGGCTTTCCGAGAATCGACTAAATATTCCTTTTGGAAGGCAATTGCCTAATGATGATGTCGGAGATGTTATTCCATTCTCAGTCGTAGGCGATGAAGCGTTTGGACTTGGAAATCATATATTACGCCCTTATGCAAAAAGAAATTTAAACTACACCAAGCGAATTTTCAACTATAGACATACAAGAGCTCGACGCATGGTTGAATGTACTTTCGGGATTCTAGCTAATAAATGGCGTATTTTTCACCGTCCAATTGACGTAAATATTAATTTTTGTGTTAAAATTATTAAAGCTTGCTGTGTCCTACACAATTATGTACGAATCAAAGATGGAATACATTTTAAAGACACTCTCTACAGTTGTACCATGAATAACTTCAATACAAATGGAAATAACCGAGGAAGAAATAATATGAATAATGTTCGGCAATACATGTCGTCATACTTTATATCTCCTGCAGGCTCAATTCCGTGTCAATATAATAAAGTGTAATGTAAATAAATAAAAATGTATCGTACCTTGATTTGTTTTATTTTGAGCACTAAGCTCATTCCAATCAGGAACAACAGCTTCGCAAACTTCCTCCCACAGTTTTTTTTTTACATTTACGTCACAGTACTCTTTTAGATTTTTCTTGTAAAGTGCAGGGCGTTTTTCGACTTCCTCGATCAAAGTAATGATCGAAGATTCCGAAATAAGCGACTGAGAAAGTGACGCCATTTTACACGCGCGGCCGCCCATTCGCTGTCAAAGCTCAGAGCGAACTGAACTATCGGCTTAGTTGGCCGACTAAAAAATCGTCGTGTGTGCGCGTGTGGTAGGGAGTCAATACTGATTATACAGTCGGCCGATAGTTTACCGACAGTTTAGTTTGAATTGAATCGGGAAGCCCATCAAACTTGTTTATCGGCCGATACCTAATCGTCATAGTGTGCGCATTTGCTTACATCTGCGTACTGATTAAGAGCCCGACCAAACTATCTGCCGATAAAAAGTCTATGGTCTGCGGGGGCTCTTATCCGTCCAATAAAGTATTACACGATAATATTAAAATGTCACGTAAACTGAATAGCAGAGTTTTATACATTATTCTAAGAATAAGTTTTATCCAAAAATTGAAAAAAAATATATGGATAAGTATGAAAGTTTGGTTGTTTGTTATGGCAAAACGGATGCTTAGGCGTGGATGGGTTTTAGCGTAGAGATAGATTGTAGATTTATGTAACGTATAGCGCTATTACGATTATAAAATATGCGAACGTTTATTTATGAGTAAGTAAGTATGCATGTATGGATATTTGTTACTCTTTCACGTAAGAACTGCTGAACCGATTTTCATGAAATTTGACACACACATAGAGGGTAACTTGGATAGTTTTTTTCCGGAAATCCCTAAGGAACTATGCGGGTTTTTCTTTAAAAACGCGGGCGAAACCGTGGGCGTGAGCTAGTATTTATTATTTGCTCTATAACCATGATATTTAGTTCCACGTGTATGTCATAAAGCAAGCATAGACATCTGTGTCACACTGTCAATTCATTGTTTCTTTTGTTCCCATGTTTTCTTTGTTAAAAGGTAATGTACCACTTTTCTAGTATAATACGTGGTGTTATATTAAGGGTAATAATGGCTGTTTCTTTTAGATTAAAATTATTATAGTGATACGTATTTAATGTATAAGACAACTTATGCAGATTGTATTTTTTTCAATACTATTATGTACTATTGGAATAATTAAATAAAAGAGGAAAAACCAATAATATTTATGTAATTTTTTAAATTGACTTACAGAAATGTCCACGACTGGATTATACTCAAGTTTTTTTTTTAATCTTTGTTAAGTTTGAGATTTATAATTTATTTGAAATGATTAACTTTTCGAATTCTTAAAAACTTAGGTATATTCTTTTTTCTTTAAATATCTGAATATTTTGCACGACCTTAGCAATAATGGAAGAAAATAGGATATATTTGTCCATTGTTCGTCACAAATAGACAGTAGGAAATTTTTATAATAACACTAGTGGTCCGCCCCGGCTTCGCCCGTGGTACCTACATGTTTGAACTATCCTATCTCTCAAGTTGGATCGAACTGCACATGGTGTGCAAATTTTATTATAATCGGTTAAGTGGTTTAGGAGTCCATTGAGGACAAACATTGTGACACGAGATTTATATACATATATTAAGATTATCCCATCTGTCTAGACCCTTTTGTCTAATATAATATCATCAATCTTGAGGAATTACTGAGCTAACTTAATAACTCACATTTTTCTCATAATCTGAGATTACAGATCAAATATAATATTGTATATTATGCTTTTATAATTTATTATATTCTTACCAATCCCAATATTTTTTTACAAACTTACTATAAAATATAAATCATAATTTAAACTATATGTATCAACTATCAACATTTCTCGAATGTTTAGAATCGTAATTTATCTATATATATATATATATAAAAAAAAATACCGTCGAATTGAGAACCTCATCCTTTTTTTGAAGTCGGTTAAAAATGAAACCCATTTTCCTTGGTCACGGCATCACGCGTGAACGAGTGGACCGATTTCGATAATTCTTTTTTATTATATTCCTTGAAGTAAACGTAAATATATGCCACGGGCGGACAGCTAGTAATATTATAAATGCGAAAGTAGCTCTATCTGTCAGTGTCTGCCTCTTCTTCACGCCTCAATTACTGAACTGATTTGAATGAAATTTTGGTACCTACCTACAAAGATAGATGGAGACCTGTTAAAAGACATACGTAAAGCATAACTGTGCAGGTATTTCCTTGACTACGCGTACGAAGCCGCGGGCAGAAAGCTAGTACGTACTATAAATTTTAATTTTTTTAAGTGAAACTTCTTTATCGGGGTTGGAAAAAAATTTAGTGTAACATTTTTTCGTTACGCGTGACATTTTTCCGTTACGCGCCATCTTTTTCTTATCCCTACCACGCGTGATTTCGTATTTCTGTAAAGTTGCATACAGTAAATTATTTTTTTGAAAAATAAGGTCATAAAGAAGTTTCACTTCTTACGTGTGTACACTAGTACACGCACATATTTTTTTTTTGTTTCGCCACTATACATATTAGGTATGTTAAGTATAATTAAATAAGTTTGGAACTACACTAAAGGGTAAATTTATGTAACTAATGAACTATTTTTCATACCCCTAACCCTAAGTGTAAGTGATGAGGGTGTCCTGCAAAAATAACATTTGCCGGGTCAGCTTGTTAACTATCACTACTCACTAGGTACATAGTATAAAACAAAGTCGCTTTCTCTGTCCCTTTGTATGCTTAAATTTTGGAAACTACGAAGCGGATTTTGATGCGGTTTTTACATCCTTTATATTAGCTTCATCTGTATGTTTGTAACCGACTTCTTTGGGCGCTATTTTGACCCACTTTAAACGGCCAGATTTCGTTCAAACTTTGTAGATTTATTGAGGACCGATAACAATACACTAATTTGATAAAAATTTTCTATTTTTTAGTTCGGTTTTCTATAAAAAGCGTGTTTTTTAGTTTTTTTAACTATTATTATTTTTAACATATAGAGAGGAAGAGGAATATTTTAGTATATAATTTATTAGGTTTCAGACAAAGCGAGCGAATCCACGGGCGGTAAGCTAGTACCTAAATATATAAAAGAAAGTCGAGTAGATCGATGAGGATATTAATTCTTTAAAAACACTTACGAAAAAAGATAAC
>CAJQZN010018322.1:0-10488 GCA_907164685.1 Colias eurytheme | reverse complement strand
GCAACATTCATTAATGAACTGAAGAATTTGCAATGCCTGGGACTTACAACAATGGGTGCTGCATTAAAGCATGCATTCGATGTTTTAAATATAAATCGTATGCAAACAGGAATAGACACTTATGGACAGGGAAGATGCCCATTCTACTTGGAACCATCTGTGATTGTTGTTATAACTGATGGAGGAAAACTATCCAGCAATGCAGGCATTCAAGAGGAAGTAAGTGAATTATTTATTTTCAATGTTAGTTATGAAATGAAATAATATGTATTTGCAGTTATATAAAAGTATGAGAAATGATTATCATTAGGTACTAATTAATTTATGAATTTGAAATTTTTTGAATTGTATTTTTAAACATAATTTAAAGATAGATAGCTTGAAAATTGTTTTTAGATAATTTTATTTTAAATAAAAATCATGTTTAAATAAAAAAAAAAATAACTTAAGTAATTGTAATGTTTGTAATATGTGAGAGCAATAAAATTATGTTAACTATTTGTATGTTGCAATGATGAACAAATTTTAAATGAATCCTTTATCAATTCAGTTTAACCTGCCGATGAACTGCCCTATACCTGGTTCGGAGCTTACCCGAGAACCATTCAGGTGGGACCAAAGACTGTTTTCATTGGTTCTGAGGCTAGCTGGTACTCCTGCTGTGGAGAGAGATTCTGGACTTGTACCATCTGACTCCTCGCCCATTGATGCTATGTGTGAAGTTACTGGCGGTAAGTTTTAAATAATTTTAAGCTATTGCATAGCTTCTATCGCGGGCCTTGAGCGCGGGGACCGAATCGAGAAATTCCGTAACGAAATCCTCGCGCTCAGGGAGTAGGGACTCCAACGGGCAGAGGTGTGGCTTGAAGGCATAGCATGCAATAGCTTTACCGCGGCAGTCCCCGAGTGCCACATGTCTTTTTTTATTCGTTTTACCTAAGTTTATCCTAAATTACTGAGAAACATTAATAAAAGAGAGATAATTTATTTTTGAATGTTTTTGGTTAAAACCTGGATTATTGAGAATTCAGGAAAATTGTTTCTGTGGGGTGAAAGACTTATTCCTTTCAGCCTATGCTATCATAATAAAAATAAACAAATAACTTTTGTATCCCAAGTCAATATTGAAAATAACTGACCGAATGGAAGAAATATTTCCTTCAAATATAAATTCAGTACCACAAACAAAATAGCAATATTTTTTATAATAACTGTTAGGTTATATATTTATGTAGCTAATAAATTATTCAATTACATAAATTGAAATGTAAATATTAAAATATATTATTATTGTACTTTTTCTCTACCTGCTAGCATGTTTAATGTCATGTACCTATTTAAATTCTTACATTATGGTCATGATAAGGTACAATAAAATAAAAAGTAATATTGGTGTGCATTTTAAAAGTTAGTTTGATACTGCAAGTATGATTGTATAATACAACCTTCAAATAAGTATTATTCTCGGGAAGATGATGTTGGCACGCATAAAACCACATTCCAGTAAAAATGCCCATATCTTAATTCAATTTGTGCACAGAATTATCTTGATTTATAGAATTAGTTGTTCATTTTACTTTGAGTTTTTTTTCATACTTTTACATGCACAAAGTTAATAGTAAGCTAGGCATAACAAGCCCTTTAGAAACCTGTGTAACAAGTTTTTTTGAATAGAATGCATTTATTGTTGAGGTATTTGTAGAGGTTTAAATTAGTTGCATATACTTACGCTGACCTTGATTGTTATCTTTTATATTCCTTTATAAGGTTTGAAGGGTACTCACTCTCTTAATAAAAACGTTGTAAGCCGAATGAAAAAAAAAACTTATTTATTTTTGAATGTTTCTTACAGTTTTCTATTCTATAATCATTTGGGCAAATTATTTATGTAATATTTTCACCTTAAATCAAATCTAGTATGCATCTAGCAAGAATATTAATCCAATAAAGAATTAATTATCTACAGTGTATTTTACATATTTCTTTCAATTTCAGGTCGTTCGTACTGCATCACGTCGCATCGTATGTTGATGCAATGTATCGACAGTCTGGTACAAAAGGTGCAAAGCGGCGTAGTGATAAATTTTGAGAAGATCGGCCCAGATCCACCGCCCATAGACGGAGGCACGAATAGGGACGGCGAAAGTGACGAAACACATCCGGATGATAAGGAAATGGAGACTGATAGCGAAAGAAATGGGGTAAATGCATATTTCCTTAAGCCATTAGTAATATAGGACATAAATACGAAGAAACAAACAGTTGTAAGAGAGATTTGAGAGACCTTATACATATAAACCTTCCGCTTCAATCACTCTATCTCGTATCGAAATCCGTTGCGTAGTTTTAAAGATTTTATCTTACATAGGGAGAGAGAAAGCAACTTTGTTTTATACTATGTAGTGATGCATCAAAGAGTCATGGACCTTTACAAAATAAAGGTTTAGATTCTAAAATGTATAGTCATTATAATAATAATCGTAAAAGCATAATTATAGATGATATTAATACAAATATTAGTGCAGCGATAGTTCATAATCTAATGTTTATTAAAATTAATTTCAAATCAGATATAAATGAGTCATTCATTACACTGTTGCTAAAAATACACAAGCTATACACATAAAGCTACTATGATCGCATTTGATTGAATTAAATAGTAAAAATTAATCCATACTATAATATTATAAATGCGAAAGTAACTCTGTCTGTCTGTCTGTTACTCAATCACGCCTTAACTACTGAACCAATTTGCATGAAATTTGGTATAGAGATATTTTGATACCCGAGAAAGGACATAGGATAGGTTTTATCCCGGAAATCCTACGGGAACGGGTTTTTCTTAGAAATCGCGGGCGAAGCCGCGGGCGGAAAGCTAGTAAAAATATATATTTGAAATTCAATTACAGAGATGGAATGGCGGTCCATACCAAACGAATATGGGAATGAATCAAGCTGCCCCACAAGCTTGGCATTCTTGTAGACGCCTTATATATGTACCAAGAACAGTCTCTCAGAAAGGATTTGCTGTTGGTTTTTGGCCGATTCCTGAATCATTCCGACCAGATCCTAATGCGCCTACACTGGTAAGTAAAAGTTGTTCATATTTATTAAAATAAAATGTCTGTTTTCTTAACATAAATTTAGCCAATCTTGATATTTTATCAATAAATGTTATAAATATTATTATTTTATTTGACGACTTATACATTAAATGAATGGAAAATACAAATTAAGATAAATTATTTATGTATTTGTTGTATATATACTATCTTAGTGAATGAAGTGATATAAATAGTAGAGAATTTACGTACGGAATACGAAGTATTAATTTTATTACGTTCTTTTTATTTTTGGCTTCAAAGAATATATAACACATGCAGTAAACATTGTAAAAAATAAGGGAACAATACTTATGGTTGCAACATTTAATTACAGCCTCCTCGCTCGGCGCATCCGGTAGTTAAATTTACATGTTCCAGCCAAGAACCAATGGTGATAGATAACTTACCGTTTGATAAATATGAGCTTGAACCAAGTCCACTCACACAGTTCATTTTGGCTAGAAAACAACCCACTATATGCTGGCAGGTAAGAGCATACTTTTATATTAATAAATTTCTAGTAGTAATCCTTATATTTAAGCATGTTGTACCTAAGAACGAACGAAATTGGGATCATACAAAGATAATTGTTATTAAAATTTTCTTCTTGATATGATATGAGATAATGATTGTTACTTTTATGTTACCACATTATACATAGTACGCATTATAAATAACAATATTAGTCAAATATTATTTTGTTCTTTATTGAGTAATAATGGAATATGATGATGATGGATATTGGGTTGCATAATTTGTGCTTAGTCTGTGTTTTTAAGTAAAAAGTTGCTAACATCATCTATCTAAATATATTTGATAATTCATATTAATTTGTTATTTATATATTTTACAGGTGTTCGTAGGTAACAGTGGTTGTAAGAACGCTGAAGTAAGCCATCCGTTTGGATACCTAAAGGCCTCAACTAATCTAACTTGTGTCAATTTGTTTGTCCTACCGTACAACTATCCTGTACTTCTACCACTTCTAGATGATCTGTTCAAAGTGCACAGATGCAAACCAACGCCTGAATGGAAAATGGCTTTCCAACAGTATTTGGATAGAATGCCTTCTTATTATGTTACGGTAAGGTGATATTTTTAAGGAATTTTTATGATTTGACGGAACAAAATTATTTAAATGAACGAAAAATACGATTTATAATAGAATCACTGTTTTTTAATTTCATTTGAAGCATCACAATGTCATCAAAAGTCGGTTATAATTAACCATATATGAATGAATTTATTTTTGTTTACAGCCACTTCGTCGAGCTTTAACGAAAATGGGTGCCTCCGCGCCTCTAGTTCAGAGCTTAATCCCTGAAACTCAAGATAACTGTTTTAGTTTTTCTGTACTGAATTATTTAAAAAGACTGAAGAATCAAGCTAAGATAGAATTTGAGAAATTGTGCGCCGATGTAATTAATAAGGCGTCGACTAATAATAATCAAAAGGTAATTTTCTATTTTATTAATAAATAATTAATTGTATTAAATATTTCATATTCTAAGATAATAATAAATATTTATTACACTACAATATCTATCAAGCATTCCTCATGAATGTTTAGTATCGAATTACGTAACTTCCCACTTGTAAGGAACTGTGCGAGGAAACCATACTTGTAAAAACTTAAATGCGGATTTTTCTTAAACAAAGATTGCGACGCGTTTTACGTCACTCCTTTGCGTCACGATTCATATATGACGTATGGAATTAAAAATATGGTTTTCTTTGACGATAACTAAGATATCTCATTAAGATTCATAAGTAGATATGTAATGAATAAAATTAAGATGTTTTGGATGTGATTTCAGAAAATGAAGCTAAAACAATTTTGTTAAATATATGAAATCAAATTTAACTCTGTTTTCAGATAGCAGAAAGTGTTCGTGTTGTGCCTCGTTCGCCACTTAAGAAAGATCTAACAACCCATCCGTGTCTACAAGACAAATTTACTGCGTTGCGTGATCAACTCAATGAGTTTGGGGGCTTCGTCGTGGGTTTATCTCGTGGGCGACATAAGGCTCAAGCACACACTTACAGGAATCCATTTGATATACAACGGAGAGATCTGCTGGACCAGGTGAATATATTCTTTTGGATTATGTGTGATAATTTGTAGTGAAAAGTCTAATAGGGGCAGGTTTTCCAAATATATAAAAAACTTCGACGACGCGGTTGGCGCAGTGGTAAAGTAACTGCCTACTGAGCCGATGGTCCCGGGTTCGATCCCCGGTCAGGGCAAATATTTGTGTGATGAACTCAATTATTTGTTCTTGGGTCTGGGTGTTATTATCTATATATATGTATTTATTAAATATTATATTTATCGTCGCCTAGTACCCACAACACAAGCCTAAATTGAGCTTACTATGGGACTAGGTCGATTTGTGTAATAATGTCCTATAATTTTTTATTTATTTACTTAAGGCAATTACATGGTTCAACGACCTTAATGATTCTGTCACTATATTTGAATTTGTTTTTTTAACCGCCCTCTATAATATACATCATTGTTGAAGTAAAAGTGACCAAAGATTATGGAATTGTAAAATGTATCGTATTGTATCGTAATGTGTTAGTGGTTTCGACCTAATTTATGTTTTCTCTGAGAGGCAGTAAGATATTACATTTATGAATAGTAAATATTGTATACTATGTATGTTGTAAATGTAATGTAGGAAGACTCATCTTTCAACATTAACCGTTATAAGCAAAGTCTCTACTACATGACCCATTCTAGAGACCTTAAGATGACTAAGCAAGTAATTATAAGTTCTAGAGTGGGGAACAGTTAAGAAAACACCGATTTAGAAATTAATTTTATTCAAAACGGACTCTACTATATTCTGGAGACCTGATGATGGTTAGGGTGGAGAACATCTCACCTACAGAGATATAAAAGATGAAGTACATTATTTGACGTAATTCTATAGAACGGCCTCTACCATGTCATGGTGTATCGAATGGTAATGGTGACCAGGCAAATGTATTTAATGTTCTCTGTATATCTCTTCATACCTAGTAGGAATATATGCATGCAACCTACACACACCGAAAAAAATAGGGGAACGGACAAGAAATCACGTTTTTTTCGACTTGTTATGTATTTTGTAGTTAGTTCGGGGTTAATTTTTTAAATCCCTTACGTCTTTGAAATGATGACGAGAAAAAAAATGTGTTTCGATTTTTAAACATTAAAATATTATACCCCTTTAAGAGTTTGGTGCCTATTTATCGACTATATAGCAGCTTAAAATCAAAAATATTATAACGTGTTTTAAACTGAGTTTATTTTTTTCTACTGTTTATCTTTGAACACATTACAAAATGAGTGATTTTCCTGCGACTGAAGTTACCAGAGCCTATGACTATGACTGATATGGGTTATGAACCCTTCCGTTCAAATTGAATACAGTGTTAGTTGTGTCGGTATCTATGGTCTATTACAATGTTCAACGCTATAGTTAAACAGTCTTACATGTTGGCGCGGGCAAGGAAGAAATTGGGCAACTTGGAATTGGTTTTATAAGGGTGCAAACTTGGATAATTTATTTTGTTGTGGCTTTGGAAAAAATGCATGTGACGTGTGTAGATCAGTACCACCATGTCATGGCAACAGGTTAAATTATAGTACAGTTGAAGATTAAAGGTATTCGAGAAGGAAATAAAACCTACCCAGTACGAGTTAGACTCGCGCACTGAGGGCTCCGATCAAATCTATTTTTTATGATGTTGTAACTTTAAATTTATGTTTTTTAGCATTGTTTCCATTATTTGTGTCTATAAGACATCGCCGACATCTGATTAAATCTGATATTTGTTTGGATTACTAGGCCGAACGTTGATTTAACAAGCATCACTCACGACGTCCAACTAGTTAGCGAATTTATAGCCCTTTGAACAGAGATAGAACGCTCGGAATATTGTTGGATGACGAGTTGTTCTTTAGTCATTCAATTACATGTGGTCATTCAATAATCGCTCTAGTCTTCAATCAAATAGCAGATTCCTCCAGATGACTGCGACATATTATTTAGTATCTTATTAAAATCCTCCGATTAAACAGATTTTCCAGAGAGTTGACGTCTTCAGAAGAGTTTTCGCTTTCGTGAAGTAAAAATTTAACAAAAAAATAATATTGAAAAAAACCTTCGTTTTTATTATAAATATATTTATAATGATTATTATTTAAACCTTATTATTATCCCGAATGTTGGGTTGTAGAATAAAAACGCCTTCGTCATTATTCATATTTTATTATTCCTTCACTTGGTACATTTACTTGATAGTTTTCTTAAATCTTACATAAATCACAAGGCACGGCTATGGCACTTATAGACCGCACTGGTCGGCTGTTTAAGATCAATTGGCTCGCTGATCGTCTCTTCAAAAAATGTAAGCGACTGACAACTAACCAACTGGAGGAGAGGTTAAGTTGTCAGGCGGTAGATTATAAATACCAGAAAACCTTGTCGATGGAAATGTTCTATGTATGATTTTAAAATTTGTAACACGAATCTATTTCTTTTTTCCTCGGAGAGTCACTGCAAAGGAATTATTGTTATATAATTTATATTTTTATGAATCACTAGCGTTTCAAAGAAAAACTCGCATAGTTCCCGTTCCCGTGGAATTTCCGGGATAAAACCTATCCTATATTACTCGTGGATAATGTAGCTTTTGAATGGTGAAAGAATTTTTAAAATCGGTCCAGTAGTTTATGAGCCTATTCATTACAATCAAACAAACAAACAAACAAACAAAGTTTTCCTCTTTATAATATTAGTGTAGAAGAAATCATCGGTTCACCCAGTTAAAAGTGCGGAGGTAACGGAACCAACAAAAAATTCAGTTGAATTGAGAATTTCGTCCTATAATGGCGTCGGCTAAAAATGTTGCTATACGTTTATGTCAGTTTTGACTTTCCTACGATTTATACAATAATATAAAATTAAATGATTTTATACAATATAAAAAAAAATTGCTGATTTTCGGCGGTATGGCGACCATTTGGAACTGTCTGAAAAGTATGGCATGGCGATTTTCGTACATGGCTACTGGACGATGATTACCTGTGCAAAAATTAGCCTGGTACAAATGGTTGAATTTTTTTTTTAAATCAACGCATTCACGTCGGTATTGTGGGCTGTAAATTACACCGGAAAAGTATGGCATGACACTACCGCCTACTTCTTTTTTATGGGCTATCGGTAAATCCTAAAATTTTTGTGTTACAAATCGTTTGCCTTCTGTAATTTATCCGACGAGTTCGACTAACGCCCACGCGACTAGTCTGCCGGTACCACTGTTCTGACCATGATTTTTCTTTTTGTCATTGCGTACTAAGACCACTGTAGAACCGCCATCCGGTTACAAATGATCCAAAATTTTGTGTCAGTATCTCCCGGCTTTGGATTGTTTTGGACCCTTAAAATATACGATAGAACAGCAATTAATCTTTTTTAAAAAATATTCAAGGCACAGGGAAAGTCTGGTTACTGTTCTATAGGTATGTGTTTTCTGATAATATTTTACTGTCAAAAATTATCAACACTGGATATTATTCAATGACGCCTTTCAAAAACAAAACTAATTTACAAACAGATTTTTATATCTTTACATACCTATTTTTAACTTTCATTTCATGAACTGCTCATGTAAATACCTATTACAATCTGGTTTAATTTAACAAAACATTCAATTCGGTGAATTTTAGCGTTATTTTGCAAAAAAAACCGCACGTACAGTCCCCCGTCCGAGTCGAACTGACACCGTCAAATTTCGTCGAAAATATGCAATAGAGGTGAGGTTTTATGTGGGTTTTATTATAAATTCGAGTTTTTTCTTGATAATTTAACGATAATAAAGAAAATTGAAAAAACAATCAATACAAATTGTTACAAATATCATAACATATTTTTTGGTATAAATTTCATGTATAAATATGTAGCCGTTTTCCTAACAAAATGCGTTTTATGTTCAAAAAGGGGTTGATTTGTATGTATTTTTTTTATGTTTAGGCCGTTCTAAACTGAAAAGTAAACAATACACTTTGTTAATTATATCCTTGAGTATCACATATATTTTTTTTAAGACAATCGTACCAACAGTTTCCTCAACAAAATTCAATATGTATAAGGTGTTTTCCGGTTTTGACCATAGTAATCCCCTTAAGTAGTTTTTACAGTTGTATGTTCATTTGTACTTTTAACGTGATAACGTTTTTAAAATCGTTTTAGTCGGGTGACATGTTCAGAAACTTGTGTCACACCAAAACCTTACGAGCGCGATCACAGGTATAACGAGAGAGAGACGGACCGATCTCCCGTCTCATCTCGAGCGCTGCCACTGCATTATGTTATCACGTAAACATCTCGATCGTAAACCTACTTTACAAACAACCAATTTTTTTATGTGTAAAGAGTTGTTTCTATTTTATATTAAGATGATATGAGTATGCAGCATTGAATTGCCTAAAAGTGTATTTTTCTTTCCTATTTATTCCAGGTGGTACGAATGCGTGCAAACTTCCTCCAACCATCGCTAGCTCATACTCGCCTCGTGGACGAGGACAGTGTGCACTCAATGCCGGTGGCTCAGATGGGCAACTACCAGGAGTATCTCAAGCGAATGACGCCGCAGTTGAGGGAGATCGAATCGCAGCCCGTGCGGCAGCATATGTTTGGAAACCCCTTCAAGATAGATAAGGTAGAACTCAACATATTTATTAATATCTTATGATAGAGAAATGCTTATAGAAAAGTTGTATACATTGAATTGAAATAGATTTTTTAAATCCTTAATGTAATGTAATAATTAATTAGTTTTTGAAGTGAAAACTTCTTTAGCGGCGTTGGGTATAAAATCTTAAACTCGCGTCAGGACACGTGGCCTGATCGAAAAAGCGTAAGACGGATGTTTTTTTTTAGCCCTTATATTCCATGCGTAAGACGGATACCATTCCAAAATATCAAACATGCTGAACGTTAATAATCAAGTTTTCACTTCTGCCGGCACTCCCGGAGTACAACCCGTCTTTTTTTTATAATGTACTTATAACAGCAATATGTATTATATTGCTGTTTCGTTTTTATCTCTACTTCCATATAATAAGGTTAGTAAATTAATTTTAGTATGGATTCGGTTGAATTATTACTCTCATTGATTTTAAATAGGTACTTTAAATTATACGTGATGTTTAATATAATTAATAAATTTTCCAGCGGATGATGGTAGACGAAGCGGACATTGATCCAATGGGCACGGTGCGGAGCAGCGGCGGGAGCGGAGTGGGCAAGCGCGGCGCCGAGAGCCCGCGCGCCGCTCCGCCCAAACGCAAAGCGGGGCCACTGCCACCGCACATTGTAGCGCGTCGCCC
>CAJQZN010018320.1:0-11127 GCA_907164685.1 Colias eurytheme | reverse complement strand
AGGTCCGCTATTTTTGCAAACGAACATCTCCTTGGAGCCTGCTCTAAGTAGACAATATAGAACAATAGCTATTTTTACGAGTATATATTTTTTTTAATAAAATTTAAAGTATTTATGTAATTGGGCTAATTATAATTAATTATTAAGAATATGTTCGTACAATGTAACCCAACACTATTAAATTGAACATATTTTATCATCATTCGTAGGAAACAGGACGGAGAATTATGTTTTATGAATTTATAAATCCAGCATTTAGGTACCTACGTGGTAATTGGATTGAAAATTCTAGAAGTGATTACAGATTATTATATTGTTTATACTGACTGGTAAATCTACAGTCTTACAGATATCCAGACCGCAATTCGACGTCAGAACTCGCATTGTAATAAAAATCTGCTCAAACAGTAATCTCCTGAAGTCAAATATCAATTCCAAGAAAGTAATTTAAAATATCTGTGGTAGTAGAGTTGTTCTATCTGATCTTTTAGCAAATGTCGGTTTCCCATGAAATATGCATTAAATATTTACACAGTCTCCGCCTCCTGGAGTCAGCTGAATTGAAGAGATTTGCAATTCACCGAACATCCTTTACGAAAAAAGTGAATGAACAAAGCTAAGGAAGTCCGGTGACGCTAAATACTGACCTACATTTTGGAATTAATTTTTAAAGACGTATTAATGGTACGGCTTTATTTGGTGGTAGACAATTGTATGATACAAGATTTAGATTTATTATTGTTTTGTTAATTATATCTTTATCGAAGGCTCTATACTTGTTACAAGTAGCATTGTTGATGAGAAGGGAGTAAATGTTGAATATAAACACATTAATTATTAATGATGATTTAAAGACTTTTTAATATTTCATATTTTTATCAGTCAGTAAAAAGTTACTCATGTTTACATTTTATAAGATATTTGAATATCAATATTTTCCATTAAATAATAAATAACACGTAAAAAGAAAGAAAGCCTTCCCTTCTGAAGAGGAAGATCGCCACCATTTAGAATAAGGCCAACATTCTTCGTCATTCTTCATTTTCCGAAAACTGACACGAATAATGAACATGCCGCAGTTATATTTAATTCGCTTTGTTTTGTCTAATACCGTCACAAGAATCACACAGTTCATTGACAGAGTCTAAAAGAATGTGATTATAACATATAGTTAGATAAGAAGGGTCAAAAGAGGAGGATTAAAAGCTATTGGCTGACTGCCCATCCAATTTTCTTTGTTGACGTCCCGTGGGAGCTACAGCAAGATAATGTTAACAAAGACGCCGGGCAATGTTCGCACGCCCATAGAAACAATATTATCTGCTCATGATCTAGTAAGAAAACAATTACACTACATTTTCTTTGTGCCTTTTTTCTTGCGTCTGAAAAATATGTTATAATGCTGGCGTGAGTGGTTCTTTAATGTTATTCGCGCTTTGTTTGTAATCTGAGTTAATCTCAGATAGACATTGGTTTAGTTGGTGTTAAATGTATGTATTATTGTTATGTTACTGTATTGCAATCATTTTTATTTGTGATCTATTCTATAAATTTAATGATTTTTTGGTTACTATTTTTTATCTATTTTATTTCTTCTCCTAAATTCAATTTATTAAAAGCAATTGCCGTACTTATTCATAAATAACAAATTACAATAGTTAACTTTACCATTGTCTATTTGCAGCAGCAGTTCAAATATAACGCCGCAGTCATGGACGTATAAAAAAAGACGGACGCCGTATTACGAACAAACAACGTGAAGCCACCATAGTAAGCTAGCGATCGCGTAAAGACAATAAACACGCACACACTCTCACCATAGTAAGCTAGTCGGCCGCCATTACGTCGTGAACTACCGACTGATTAACTGCGTCACTGTTTCACAAAAAATATTTAAAATGCCGTCTTGCGTTGTTAAATGGTGTCGCAACAGTACAATTTTAAATAACAAAACACAAGGGATTACATTCCACAGGGAAGCAAGTTATTTCTTTTATGTTTTAATGACAAAATTATTACGGCAAAATTTATAGAAAAAAATACAGCCGCCATTGTCATCAACACAGCTGTTGCCATGGCAACATGGCACACACACATGGATGTTTCGCCGCCATTACTAAGCTTCACTCAATGTTTAGGCGATATACCGTCCGTCTTTTTTTATACGTCCATGGCCGCAGTAATAAACATTATTATGTCATAATATGCGATTACTTGAAACTGAAAGTATGCACGCAATTTTCAGCACTTATTGCTCGTATCGTGTCCGTATTACGACCCTCTGGATTCCCATCATACCACGTCAGAATTAACGAGCGGCGGACTATTTCAATAGCACCAATACGTGGCTATGTAGCTTTTAGAATGATCTCGTCTACAGCGATCCGTTAGCAGTTAAATGTCGGACGTTATATCACGTACTAAGTTCAAGGAGTTGCTTGAAAAGTGTGGCTCGTGCGACCAAAATGGGTGCACGTTTGAGATGAGCAATAAATGTTGCATAATATGTCCTGCATTACAGTTCTTACTGTGTGATAGTAGCTTCTTAGTTATAGGTCGGATGAATATTTAATAGGTAACTGTGTGTTTTAAAGCACAGACGATTTAAAAGGTTTTGTGTTTTAAGTGAAGGGTATCTTGATTTGTTTTGTTAAAATAATTAGTGAATAAACATAAAAAATACAAGACATTGAACTTGCGTTTAATTTAGACTAAAATGCGCAACTCAGGTTGAGTTGAGACCGCCTGCAAATGTCGCACTAGTTTGTAGTGATCGAGTACAGCCAAGCCATCGTGTTTCGTTGCACATTGCTTCGATATTCGTCTTGTCCAGTATCCGTATTGATGCCAGTGGATATTTCTCCCCTCTCTTCGGTACTTTCCCTAACGATGTTACACGCTCGGTTCAACATGTCTGCCTCTTAATCAATCGGTGTCCTTAACCAATACTCGGAGAAATTGATGAGATTTGTTACTAATCAAGGATATGTTTGTCACAATATTCTGTGATATATATAGGAACAGATTTAAAAAATGTCTGTAACGATCATGTAAATTCTCTACACAAATGGCAAGGGACTGATTTATGTGTGTTGTTACAACAAACAGTGTACCACAACGTGATCCTTTTATGTTCTCTCACTTGATATCACATAAAATGCTAATAACCCGACCCAATCCAGAACAACTTCCGTAACGAAGTGTCGGGTACATTCAGACCAGGGAATATTAAATAGAATTAACATGTTTACATTCTAAAACAGGCATAGTACTTTAAGTGGAAATTCAAATAATCATTTGCATTTCCGCGTCAAACTTGGCTTGCGCCCCAGCGTTATAAATGGTCCCTTCAGGCCCCAGTTCATCCCAGTTTTTCAACAAAGTTCACAAATATGTGCGTTGGAGATAAGGGTCGCCACCTGCATCAGTGCCTTGCCTAATGGCACATTAAGGTAGACAGTTTGTTCGAAATGGGTTGTACGCCAGATGTCGTTCGGTTGGGGTTAAACTAACTTACCGTTTTGTTCACTATATAAAATATTTCATGCACCGCATTTGTTCAATTACAAAAGCGATAGTATAGCTATTGAAACTTCTGTTTAACTGCATGAAGTTCGGTATGGTAAACTGTTTGTAGAAATCTTCTTTATACATATACGTGACCGCTTTAGGAATTATACATATTGCTATTCAGCAAAATATCAATTTTGCGAAACAAAACTGAACAGAATAAATGAAAAACTGGTGATTTTTGAAGCACGATACCAGGATTGCGAATTTGGTTAAACCTTTTCATATCAGACGGCATCCTTTTTAAATAATTTTGCCATAGAATGAAGTTTCCAGCGGTAAGTGACCGTATCTACTTAACTCAAATTACGAGAGTTCTAAGCGAGTGGAGCGATAAATAAAAAATAAGAGTCGTCTCGTGATGGATGCTGCCCCTGGGTAATCATCGCTCTAGTGGCAAGTGTAAAAGCTCGCTTCAATGTAAAAATATTCAGCTAAGGAAATTTTCATATGAGATTTGAGGTAAAAGTTATCGTAAATTAACAAATCTGGTAAATAGCAAAAGTATTTTCAAAATGGCCAAAAACATAATCAGAATCCGTTATCGAATATAAAATATATCATTCAAGTATTTTTTATTCAAAATATTAGTAATAGGTACCACTACGTGGATCATTGGTGAGGCCCTCAGACTTCAAATCAATAAGTCAGAGATACGAGACCAGGCGGCGTGCAGGAAATAAACTGATTTTTCAATTTATCTGCGCATGTTGTTAACATTACCACTGTTCGAACGGTGAATGAAAACATCATGAAACGGACATGTTGACAGTTGAAGAATAGAAGGCACTTGTCCCAACAGTAGGAATTTATTTGCTCAGATGGTGAAGATGATGATGATGATGATGAAATAGCTAAGTAAAAAATTGGTCCATAGAAATTCAAATAGAAACAAAGGGCCGTTATATAAATAGCCTTTGCTGATTAATATTGTCGTTACCCAGCATCGTGTTGCAGGAAAAAGAGGATATTAGGATGAAAACTATTAATTAAAAGACCCTGGTCATCATCCGACAAGACAGCTGTCAGTTCGCCCTTTACCCTGCTGCGAATGACGTGAGGTTTTTTTTGGCATCCCTACAAATGAACCTTTGTAATTTCGTACAGGAATAATGTGTAACACGCCATGTAATGTTATTAACTTTTGTATAGACATTTTTGTAAAGGAAAACAGAAACAAATGTAAAATCGATGGTTTTAATTATGAGCAAATTGATGAGCTCAATATCATCTATTGCTTATATTATGCAGGCATATATTGTTGTGAAGAGACAAATACGATTATATTTTATTTTGATTTTATTATCTTTTAATGAGAATTTTGTCATACAATTTCAAGAACTTATTGATGTGTAACTTATTGATCTGGTTAATTATTTTGCCAAAAGAAAAAAAAAAAAGTATCTTTTGATTGCGTAATTCCGTTATTGAAGCGAAAACTTCTTTATCATGAGGGTGACACGATGAAAATTGAGAAAACAGAAGATTTATTAAAAGTTGAATGATATGCTAGGTATAAATGTTGAGGTGTTTATTCTGAAAATATATCTAAAATAATTTCTTCTTTTAATACGAATAGAAGTTGTTTAAGAATTTACCGTAAAGTACAGCATTTTTTTTATATAATAAAATACGCTTATTTATGTTGATTCAGGGTAATAAGATGAATTCATGATTGCTGTTGCATTGCTTCATCAAATGTATCACTGATTCTTGATAAGTGTACAAAGTTTGCATTACATACATCCATTTAAAGTAGTTGCATACAAACAATCAGCTGAAGGTGTTAAAAAGTAATTTATGTTTATCGATATTTATTTTATAATTTTATCGTTGTTATGCAAGTATTAGACATTTATATTTCGGAATAATATCCACGAGAGTGATTGACATGCAAGTTGCAACACAATATATTGTTTCATTAAAACATTTATTATGTGTCTATTGTATACATTACAATTTAAATTAATGATATGTTAGATGATTAATGTTTGTATTGTTTTATAATACTATAATTGAAATACATATTAAATAATAATATTATTTATGTTAACAGGCAAATGAATAAAAAATGGGTAGGTAATACACGGGTTCTTTTATTTTGAATATACCATTTAGTAAGAAGTAAGAATTGACTATGTAGAACTCGGTTTTAAAAATAAAACAACATAAAAGCTGTATTTCGTCGTTCCTAGTTAAACAAATACAAATGTCCTATAAAAAAGACAAGACATAATTTAAGAATAGCTCCCCAAATCGTCAGGTGCTCAAGATAGGCGCGAATTGCTTGTTTTACGTTTTCCTCCAACACGACTTACATAATATTATGTTTATTGTAATGACCGTGTGTGATACGATTCGATTTTATTCCTTGTTAAGACATTCTTGATTGTTACTCGGAAGTTTAAGCGCTTACGTGATGTTCCGTTTCAGATGTTGATGTTGTTTTTTCTTTGTAATTCTTCCGTCTTGCTTCTTTCAACAACATTGGATCAGTATTCAGTATGTAGTTATCCTTTAAGTCGTGTTTCGACCGAATTGTGTGCTTTTAATAAAAGTTTGATTATTATTACAGTTTTATTATATTGATAACTAGCGGTCCGCCCCGGCTTCGCCCGTGGTACATAATATTTACGTTTTCTCTACATAAGAACCATCCTCGTACTTCAAGGAATATAATAAAAAAAGAATTATCGAAATCGGTTCAGCCGTTCTCGAGTTATGCGCTTACCAACACATTTTGCGATTCATTTTTATATATAAGATAAGAATATGTTAAGGATATACACTACGATAATATAATGTTTAGGCCATATTTATGATTATTTACTTAATGCATGAACGTGAAAATGTTCATCATATAAATCTTAAAATACTAAAAAAAAGAAATCATAAATAAAAATATTTCACAGAACTTTTAGCAGCGATGAATTCGGAGCTTGTTACTAAGATATCACTTGGCTGACTCGTCACCCAGTTCCAATACATATTATTGCTACATATCTGTGGTGTTTGGTATATACCTCGTAAGTGCAAAAATGGCCATTTTTTGTTTTCTGGCCATCTATACTGATAAAAACGTCCTCTTTCGTTTGGTCTATGTCACATAAGCCTACTGATAGTAGAAATACCTTAAATAGGTTGTATCAAAACCCCTTAAGTACAAAAAAAAATATTTTTATTTGATACAAATATATTAATATAACTTAACATAGACTTTTAAAACGAATACTCAATCAACGAACGGCCATTTACAACGTAAGAGCACTTAACATAATTAGACCAAACTTGAATAATTATTATCATCACTTAACTTATTTGTACCAAATCAAATAAAATTATTTGTGAACTTAACGGGTCTTCTCCCTTACTTAAATATAACGTTATTTGGCACATAATTTAAATCTTCAGACATTAGGTCCGAAGCCTGGTCTGATCTATAAAGAAACATGCATGTGATGCAAGATCTCTTAGACTTAGTGTGTTCAAAAACGTTTACCAATCTTTAAATCGATTTAAAGATCGGAACATAAGGCAACATTTCACTATGAAACTAAATAAAAGATAAAAGCTGTTTGTTTACAGATTCCAAATTTAACTGCATCTGTAGCCTTTTATAAAAGAAACTTTGGACTTTTAATTTAAAAATCCGCAAAGTTACTACTAAACGAACATTCATCCGCACCTCTTTTATGTATGAAGGAATAGCTCAAAGAGGTGCGGATGAAATCGCATCATGCTTATGGCATTTTATTAACGGTTTGGCAGAAGAAGTAGAGTAGCTTATTTTATATTCAGTGTTGTCCAGGTCAAAAACGGTATAATTTCTTGCTTGCTAAGCAGATATTGAAAGATTCATTCAAAAAAGAAACTGCACCATCTGCGTTCCCCGAGATAATGAATGAATCTGACTTCTTTCCAGTTTCGAAACTATTGACTACCTACTCATTTTATCAAAAGAAATACTGCAACAGACAAAACTGCATTTGGTTAGAACTTTTTTTTCTGGTTGATGTATGAAAAGTCTAATGACGTAGATTTTAAATACTCTTTGAGTGAAATCAAGAGTTTCTGTATTTCTGGTTTAAGAGAACTGAGAAAAGAGAGAAGTCTCCGAAGTGGCTTTGCCATTGGCCTCTTATGGGCCTATCAATTATCGATGCTCTGAAATTCAAAGATCTCTTAGATCTCCTGCCAATAAGAGATCCAATATATGATGATTATTTCAAATCATTGTCTCATGGTCCAAATAGAAACAATCTTATGACTTTCAGTGACAGTGATGACGACTATGAATGAATGTTGTAGTGGTACGTTTTAAAAACAAATTTTATTTGACTTGATCCAGCTCGTAACTATTTATGACGACTATGAATGAATGTTGTAGTGGTACGTTTTAAAAACAAATTTTATTTGACTTGATCCAGCTCGTAACTATTTGCAGGGTAAGGGCATCTTCTCACAAGGAGAAGGCATGAGCAGTTATCACCACGCTTGTTCACTGCTGGTTGGTGATTTCAGACCAAAATCCCGATTGCCATCACGATATTTTTCTGTTATTAGAAATGATGATGTTTTCTTGTTATAGAAGATGTATCTCTGGTTATTAGAGAATCTACTTATGCATCCGAAAAAGACACATTGGTACATGTCGGTTGATGGGATCGATCCCGCAGCATGTAGCACGGCAGGCAAGCGAACTACCGTGACTTCTGAACCACACACACACACACACACTACTTTTAGGATTTTACTTTGTAGAGAGAGTATCAGAGAATTGCATATTGCACGAAAATCACAATATTTCCTGGCTTTTTTATGTGTACTTATTTGTGGCAAATCACACTCCTATTCGTTTTTATTTTTATATATGGTTAAATCTATTTGTATGGAAGACGTTTCCCCATAATATTTGTTTTTTAATGTCTGTTTATGTCTCCGTCGAAAAAAAAATGAAAAATCCTTTCCATTAAGGTAAAAATAGGAATAAATACTAATTAAGAGTAGAAATAAATATGCTCTAATCCACTTAAGTACACACGTTTTAGACATTTTCACATAATTTTCACATTTTTTTCTTTTGGTACAAACATGTTAAGTAACAATTACTCTTGAACTAGAACATTTTTTTTATTTTTTTTGTAAGTGTTCAAAACTTGAACATAATAAACATTTAAATATCATAAATTTGTTTTACTCAAGAGTTTATTCCGATCTGTAGCAACAGGGTGGTAACCGTGAAAACTTTCAAACGCTCATACTCAAAAATCACCATTTTGCACTTAAGTGTTACGTACCAAATACCACAGATATAAAATGGACCCTCATGATATACCAATAACACAGAATACCGAACAGACCCATTTTGCGGCCAACCTTTTCCTTTTACTTCCTATTTTGCTTTGCTTATTTATTACTAGCAGTGAACGTGCTCAACGCAAATTTGTTTTCATAATATTTCTTATATGAGCGTCGTTTCAGTATTATATGATCGTGATTTTAACGATTTTGCACTTTATACGCTGAAGAATACGATGCATATTTCTATTGATATCTTGTATTGTATGCGCATTTGTCTATTTATTTGCTTTATTGCGACATTTTATAATATTCTCCGTTTGCGATAAGACGCGAGACTCATCTGTTAGTGGAAAGTGCGAAAAAAGTACTTTTTTGTAACTATATGAATTGCTTTTGCTGCATTTATTTTATGCAAGGACTGTACAAGCTAATATTTTTAAAAGCTTTACTTGACTTATCGAGTTCCAACGGGATGAAGATAAAATCTCAATATGTTATGTTCTCATTTACATAATTGTATTGCCCAATTTTTCTTCGTTTTACTGTCGTCGTCAGCATAAGAACTGGGAATTTGTTGAATCAATGTAATGTAAGTGTCTACATACAAGCATATATTATTATAGCACATTACTAGGGAATCCAATCCCGCAAACGCGGGATCCCGCTAATGCGGGATCCCGCACCTTTTTTGCGGGATCAAAAATGCGGGATTACCTACTCACGCGGGATCCCGCAAGTTCGCGGGATTGAAAAAAAGTAAGAAAAATAGGCTCAGACGATGATCGGAACTATTATCGGACGGAACGGAACGTAATCAATGTCAGTTCCAGTAGGAAATAATATTGTAATACTGTGGTTCCAGTAGGTACTCTATGACTGGGGATTCCCCTACGGGCTACGGCGCACGGGGATTTAACTTTGCGCGTACTGAATGGGTGGCAGAGTCTAGAGCTGCTGTGCGTGTACCCACTCGAGATAATTCAACTGATTTGATATTGACACTTTTTGAATGTGGAGGGAATAGGGGGAAGTATTTGGAAGCTGTTTATACTTATGTAAAGTCAATTCCGCCTAAAAGTGTGGAAGCCGAGCGTGCTTTTTCCGCCGCTGGCTATTTATGCAACAAGATAAGATCAAATCTAAAAGATGAAACGTTAGATACTTTATCATTTCTTCGAAAGTATTTTCAAAAAAAAAATAAGCTGATTTTAAATGCCTCTAAAACCAATGAATATGTTCTATTTCAAATAAAAATTTAAAAATGAAACGTGAAATATTGTGAATATTGTATTGTCTTAAACATCATTATATTTAATTTATAATATAAGTGATAACTTTGCTTCATGTTGATAAGAATAATTAAAAATATTTGTGTGTATTTTCTTTCTTTAAATAATTACATGAAACAAAAATAATAATAATTAAAATCAATCCCGCAAATCCCGCGGGATCCGCGGGATTGATGATCTTAATCCCGCAGGCTTGCGGGATCGCGATTTTGATGCGGGATTGGATTCTCTACATTACGTTCATCTAAAAAAATGTTTGCGTGAAGAATTATTTACAAATTTTCATGTTACTAATTTACTATAATATAAAATTGATTGAATTCCATTTACTTTAAAAGGTTAAACAAATTACTTATAGCCGATAATATAGGTTGTTTCATAAAATTATGAATGTTGAATATTGAGGTAATTCCTTGAATATAAATTGAACGATTTTAACCTAAACATTTATTCAGCAAAAGGCATTTAGAATTAAATTAGAACATACAAAATTATTCGGGCACACAAAGGGCGTATAAAAATTAATGTAAATTCAAAGCTCGTTTCGGATATCTGTTTTGAAAACTATTTCAGTAACGTTAAGCACCTGCCGCTTCCTCGCCGTCCTCAAACTTTCCTTTTCAATGAATGTTTCGAAGTCGTTTCGTTTGTTATTGTTTTCGATTACCAAAGTTCAATGGGTGGGCGATTCACGAAACTGCTTATCGAGAATGTCACAGCAGTTAACTTTGTATCCTATTAGTGTAAAGTACTGCTTTTATTAGGTCCCTATAAGCTCCGCGACTGTTTAGCCGCGGCGGAATAATATTATGATATAATTGAAACTAGTAAACGTCGAACAAAGGAATTCAATTAGGTACCGGAGCAAATTACACCCACGAGCGACAGCCGTCTGAAGCGAGGTCTACAGCAGTAAATATTGTTATTGGATTGAATAAATAATATTTAACGACGGCTGGATAAGTTC
>CAJQZN010018315.1:0-14854 GCA_907164685.1 Colias eurytheme | reverse complement strand
GAACTGTAGAACTCAACTGCACGCGATAAGAACTCACATTTTTTTTTTGATCTGCTAAAAATGATCTGCTAAGTTCACTAACATCTGGTTGTCTCGAAGAGATCACTCATACTTATCACTTGATAAGGCCGGCCCAATAAGTTATGCGTTTGTATTTATTTAAGTAGTAAGGTTTCCTGTGTGTATAACAACCTAACTGTATTGGAGTGTTAAATAAATGAATAAATAGGTATTATTGTTTTCTTCCAATGTTTTATTTAAAATTAAACATAATTAAACGCCTATTACAAACAATAGGAAGCGCATTAAGAAACGGCTGAATTCACTTCGCTAATTGTTTTTATTAATACACGAAAATGGTTTTAAGGAAAGTTAAAATTCACTTCTTTAATGTGAACAAAACTCTGTATAATGTCTGCTCCTTGAAATTAACCTTCTGTTTAAATGGTGGTTTTAAGAAAATTATCGTTTTAATCCTGACGGCAATAATTATATTATCTTTCAAAGGTCTTTTACAATTATTGATTTATTAATAAATTAATATAATATTATTTGTAAATAACTAAAAATATTACACTTTCTAGAAAAAAATTAATTTTTACTGCATTAATTTACTAATAAATTCCTTGTATCAGTAATCAGTAATAATCTGTCATAAATTTATTCTAATAAAAATATAGTTATATTTTCTATCGTCAAATTATTTTTGCCAAATTGGCCCCAATGAAATTCTACCCACTGTATCAAATATCAACGTACTGTTAATCATAGCTGAAGGCAATGTTTCTATCGAGTGTATACAAGTCCGAAATAATGCCCGGCTGAAATTGGATATACGCGCCTCACAAACAATTCAGGTGAATTTCTAAATAAATGAACATATCAAATCACCGTTCAAGTAGACGCTTCTGTTTTTTGTTTACTTGTTATCAACATATGCTTATTGGTTTCTCTTCAATTAATGGATAATGTACTTTTAATGCAAAATTGTAGTTTTTTGACGGTTAGGACGTTTTCAATTTATTTTAAGGAACAGCATGAAACTGAAATGGCTTATAAAGTACAATTTAGTAGTCACTGAACAACAAATAAAAAGTTTTTCTTTTCTTATGATAGCATTAACACTTTCTTGCAATCACAGGCTTTGTTAGAATATTTTTAGGAATTCCTTGAAACCAAAAATTCTTCATGGCACGGTGAACTAGTATAAAACTTTACAGCGATTTATATGAACGAGTGTGGGGACGAGACACCTGTGACCAACTTTGACATCAGTTCCTTAACTTTAGAATTGCTTTTGAATACAGTGCTAGCTGGAAGCCCAAGACATATGCAATTTAGATTCATAAAGTTGAACACGGTTAAGAGTTTACGAAAGTTCTTACTGGCGAACAAACTCTCTGAGTAATTTAGAATCAATCATGTGCAATTCAACAAGTTTTCTGGTAAAAATAGCTTGTAAAGACTTGGTAAAGATACGTGAATTTCAAAATGTGGGCCATTTACATAAAGGGCTATATTATGTTCTCCGTGTATACCTTTCTATTACAGACAATGTTTAGAGTACAATGTATTACAATAAATGCGGAAATTTCAGTAATTTAAAATATAATAACAAATACTTAATACAGTACATTTTTGCATATTGAACATATTCAGGAAGAATCAATTACTTTGAAGTTAAATTAATCAAAATATAACATACCTAAATTTTAACAAAGTTGTAAAAGATCAACCATGAGTTACAAACATCATTGTTTTTGCAGAAAGTAATTAAGAACGATTGCGTGACATTCTATGCGGTAATTTTCAATTTAAGGAAGATTAAAAATCCTTTTATGTAGCTAGAACCAAACCCATAACCATAACAAACATAGAATATTATATATTTTAATCAAAAACACAATCATCGTCCAATATATCGGTACCATAGAGAAAACCATTATGTATATAATGTAACGTCATTTGATAAAGTGTGATAAATAAGTAATTTGCTCTGAATGGCAGAAATGGAATTCATGTTGGACAAAAGGAATTTCACACTAAATTATGTCGAAAATTTATTTATGGCGGACATCGTATGTTCGCGTATAGCTATTATATATCCCATAATATCACTACAGAGTTTAAAGCAAAGTCTCTTCCCGCGTCTATATAACAATGTGTATATGTATGTATATCTTTAAAACTGTTGAACGGATTTTGATGCAGTTTTTTTTCATTGATAGAGTGATTCAAGATTAGGTTTTAGACAAAGCAGGTGAAACCGCGGGCGGATACCTATTATTGCGTAATAGATTTGAATAATGACTAATTAGCAACTAGGATAATCGATAGGAACATGAATGATTTATAACTTCTAAAAATCTACAGATAAGATAAGTACTGTTATTATGATAAATGTAATTAGTGGGCGGATGGTACTATGTTATCAATATGTTTGATAAGAGATAATCGGCAAAGCAATACCTATCATATTACTCATGTTATGTTCGTACTATTGATAAATAATTAATAACTTTCCAAGTGCCCCTTTACAGATGTTTAAGCTACAGAATTACAACGTATATTTCTAATTGTATTATATAGATCTCATGAGCACCCCACAATTTTGATAAGATGATATAATTTACGGGCCCCGTTATTTATGAAATTTATAGTTTTTCATTCTTTGATGACATACTAAAATAATCATATTATAATCACGCGCATATGTTTCTATTAGATACATTCTTAGTGATAAAAAAATCTTATACATTTTTTGACTTTGTTATGTTATATAAGTATGTTTTACGTATGCAAATCCAAAAGTTTCATTGAGCATAGTATACCTGTATAAAAGAAACATCAATTTATTTAAAAACATGTTTTATTACAAAGTATTACAATCGCCTAGACATTAGATGAACTCAGTGCAAAATAAGATATTTTAAACATAGTATGTACAATTATACAAAATTATAGTCAAGGCTCGTTAAAGTTTTTGATAGCTTAGGATAAAAACGCTGGGTTGTCATAAACAGTGCTACGTTCGTCTTCAGTTATGGCCACTGCAGGTTTCCATTCCTCTGTCGGTGTGAAGAGATCTTTTCCTCTCTGTAAAACAATAATAATGTCATAAAAATTCGTAATTAGCAGAAATTTAACTAGGTATAGGTCAAATTTAGATAAATTTCAAATTTCAAATTCAAATTCAGATAATGTGTCTATTATTAAACAAGAGTAAGAGTCTTTTAATGAACAGTATAAAGAATATATTATTTTAAATTATGTTAGTATAATTCACTCTTATAAATTGTTCATATTCTTTGATAATTTAGGAAATTCGATTTCAAATTCAAATGTTGAAACCAATGAATGTTATTTGCATACAATTAATTTGGTTCTATCAGTATAGATCTGAATAAAGCAAATATATACTGTTTGTACTTTGTATACATCCGTATAATTATTTATTATTTATAGGTACCTAAAGCTACGTTAATTGATGATTTTCCCCGGGTTTTATAGCAATTTTATTATTTACTCTTTAATATATTAAAATCCTTTTGGCAGCAATTATTTTCCATTCTATTTTAGTGTCAACTCACAACATGATACACAAAAATGTCGATTATATCATCTATAACGTCTATAACTATTTATTTCCTAGAAAATATTTTACAGTACTGGTCTTAGCGTAATACATGGGACATGATGCATTTTAAATCATCGTGAACTGCTGCATGTCTAAAACTTTCAGATTCAGAACATTTTCTATTTGAACTAGATCACGATGCCTATTTATTTTTAAATGCTTATCCTCTATTCTATGCCTCAAATAGGTAAACGCCGACAGCTAGGGAACTGTTATGATACAAAATGAACATGTAACTGTAATACATAATAAGCAATAAATAAATAAATAAAAATCATTTATTGAGTAACAATACATTGACATAAATTATACAAACTCGACGATCGCCTCAACTAGGTATAAACCTGTGCTAGAGACGACCGACAATAAATATCTAGTTATATCTAAAAAATCATATCACTTACATATCCTTTACAGAAAGCATACGCAATTCCCACTGGGAAGAACATAACAGTTGATAAGCCCACAGCCCATCCGAGTA
Source organism: Colias eurytheme (assembly GCA_907164685.1). Lineage (NCBI taxonomy): Eukaryota > Metazoa > Arthropoda > Insecta > Lepidoptera > Pieridae > Colias > Colias eurytheme. The sequence goes on along the minus strand of CAJQZN010018315.1, from coordinate 10,736 downwards.
AATCAGCGAACAGCGGGAACTCGTAATCTCCATAAGACGGTGATGTCCAGTCAATGAACACGAAGATAAACACGGCCTATATAAGAAATATACAATTTATTAAAGTCACTCATTGTATATTTTTTTTTAAATTAAACTTTTTTAGGCGCGTTGAGAGTAAAATTTCAAGGTCCCGTTATGGCAATACCGTCACGTCATGGATAAGACGACGATTTTGGTATCTTACCAAAGAAGTTTTACTTCTGACACCTGTGCTCGGCACACACGCTCATTTTATGTAAATAAAATAATTCACTTTTCGTAACTATCGTTCCAAAACAGCCTCTACTGCTACGGTTGAGAAATTTATATTTCAAACAACAGAAAAACTATAGCGCAGAGACCTTGTGGTTTCCCTCAACTCAATGTTTCTAACGACTTAATCAGAGCAGCTGCAACGGCCGAACAGCAGCCTTACATTTCTTACAACCGCTACAATAACAGATCCAAGTAATTCTAACTAAATCAATACACACTCGTTGTCTTTATATCTCTTTTCACGAGTTAAACAAACAATTGAAATGCGAATCCGAATTATACAGATAAATCTATATTTTGACACGTGAGCATTTGAAGATCATCCTTATTTATTGCATTTTTCGCTAGCGTATTTACTCACTCACATTTTCCGATCGAATTTAATTTTATGAGTAAGGAGATTTGAAGGATTTGAACTGGTATTGAATGATTTATATGAGTAGGTATATGTAATACAGAAAATATTTTTCTTAGCTGTTTGATGGTTTTTTCGGTGCTTTGGAACTTTCTTATCTACCAAAAACGGATAAGGGAGCTTAACAACTAATTCATTTCGATTTGTAAAATAAAAATATTATATTTAAGAATCATGTATAATTATATTTATAAATCAATCACGATAAAAAAATCACATTATCCTTTGAACACGGAAGATTGAGATTTATTGTATTATAGTATATAGATTATGTTATTGTATTCTTCCGTATTTTAATTTTTAAATTATCTATTTTAGAAAAACGTCATCAGCAAATTGACAAATAACCACTTTTTCAATTGCTCATTTCGTAAAGACGTCAAGAAGAGAGGGAATGCCACAAAGCTGCTACGAAACTGGATTTTCTGCGTTTGATTAATTAAAAGTTTTATAAAATAATAATGCTATGACGTCATAATAGGTTTAAAGACTTTATTACTCATAAAAACAATAGTTCACTTAAAATGAGTTACATGCTATCTTATATATAAGTTAAACTTAATCTCTAGTTTAAGGTAATACTCATACATTACAAATTTTACATATTTTTGTACTTTATACAAAACAAGTTTTAGTTGTATTGTATTCTACTTTTCTATTCTAAATTACAGTGTACTTATATGATTTTTAAGTAATTTTTTGAATACATTAAGACTTTTACAATTTTTTAATTTTTTTGGTAGTCTATTGAACATCTGTGCTCCTTCAAAGAGTATAGTTTTTTTCCCATAGTTAGTTCGAGTCGAGATAGGTTGCAAATCATTTTGATTTCTCAAGTTATATTTTGTTGATTTTTTATCTATTTGTAAATTTGATTTTGTTGTATTTGTTGTTATTTTCTTGATAAGGATACATGTGGAATATGCGTAAATTTGTGAGAGTGTAAATAATTTTGTTTTTGAGTATAGTGTTTTTGTAGAAGTAAGGTAATGATAGTTAAAAAGAGTTTTTATAATTTTGTTCTGAGTTCTTTGTAGTGAAATTAAATTTGTTTTGGAGGCTGATCCCCATATCTCAATTAAATAATCTAGATGAGGCTTTACTAAAGAATTATAGATCATTAAACGTTCTTTTTTTGGAATACACTGTGTTACTCTATGGAGGGATCTTAGTAGTGATGTTAGTTTACTTTTGATATGGTTAATATGTACCGTCCAAGTGAGTTTATCATCTAACCACAGCCCTAGGTATTTTTCACAGTTTGAGTATTGGATGATTTCCTTATCTATAGTAAGAATTGGGGTAGTGTTTGGCAGGGGTTTATTCTTCGCAGCAAATATCATGAATGAAGTTTTTTTAGTGTTGATTGTGAGAAGATTGTATTTAAGCCATGTAGAAAGTAAGTCTAAATCTTGTTGAGCTAACGATGTAATGTTATTTAGGGATTTATCGAAGTAGAAGAGACACGTGTCGTCTGCATATAGTGTCAAGTATCCTTTAAGGCCAATTTTATCGATGTCATTTATGTAAATCAAAAAAAGTAAGGGGCTCAAAATCGAGCCTTGAGGACAGCCATATGTTAAGTTTTGAACTGAGCTTGTGTACTTATCAATTTTGACGACTTGTCTTCTGTTATCTAAAAATGATGTAAACATTTTGTGGGCATTTCCAGTCACCCCTAGGTTTTCTAACTTTTTAAGGAGCTTTTCGTGGCTGACGGTGTCAAAAGCTTTTTTTAAGTCAATGAAAATGCCTAATCCGAAATTCTTTTGGTCCATTTGAGTTTTAATTTTTGTTATTAAATCTACGGTGGCAGTAAGAGTACTAGATTTTGGACGAAAGCCGTACTGTTGATCGATTAATATATTTTTTTCGGTTAAGTATTGATAGAGTCGATTATGCAGTATTTTTTCAAATATTTTTGAAATAACGGGTAGAACTGACACCGGCCTGTAGTTACTTGGGTCAGTTCTACTTCCAGATTTGAAAATTGGACTGACTCTAGCCACTTTTAGAGAATCTGGAAATACACCAAAGGTCAAACATTTATTAATACAATGAGTTAAGCGATCAGCAATAGAGCTTTTTAAGCATTTGATGGCTTTTGTGCTTATACCGTCCAGTCCAGTGCTAGTGTTATTATTTAAGCTATCGATTATTTTTATTATTTCAAGTGTTGTGCATGGTTTTAGTACATCTAGTTTGTCCTCACGTGAAAGTTGTGTACAATAAAGTGTAGTGTCAGTATTCGTATGGTATCTGCTTGGTATTTTGTTTGCTAATTCTGTGCCTATTGCGGAAAAATAAGAATTAAATAACTCACATATAGAATCGCCATCCGTTATTAAATTGGAACCCGATAACAGCTTTGGAGGAGCACTCGATTCTTTAATTTTATTTAAAGCTAAGTTGTTTATTAATTCCCACATTTTCTTGGGTTGATTGGAGGTCTTTTGAAATAAATTTAGATAATAGGTCTCTTTTTTCGTCTTTATAAGGTCCTTAGTTTTTTCACGTTGCTTTAAAAATTTTTCATTTAAGTTATAATCAGTTTGTTGAGATTTAGTTTGTTGCCATAATTGATTCCGTAAGTTAATTGATTCTATTATTTCGCGGCTAATCCAATCTTTTTGTGGTAAATTCAAAATTTTTGTTTTGTCTATTTTGTTATTTTTTATTTGTTCTTTTATAAAATTCTCGAGGTAGCAATAGTCATTGTCTTCATTACAATAGGTCGCTAATGACGCACTCTTGCATAAATTTTCATAGTCGAGGGCCTTATATTGTATCTTCTTGGGTTTGGGTGGCGTTAGGGATCCTATTTCGATGTAGATTTGTTTATGATCTGATAAACTCGATTCTATTATGGATATGTTAAATGAGTGATTGTTTATGTTTGTACATATATGGTCCAGAATGGTTTTAGAAGTGCTGGTTTCTCTCGTGCAATATAATTTGTTAATTTTATTTAAAATCTCGTATCCATTTTCTTTGATTTCGTGTAAATATTTTGTGGAACTTGTGTCTGTGGTAAGCAAATCTATATTAAAATCCCCGAGTACTATTGCTCTTTTTCTGCTCTCGAGTTGTGAAGAATATATCTCCAAAAAATTATTTATATTTGTGTCTCCAGGTTTGTATATAGCTCCAATGTTTAGTGATAGTTTTTGTAAATATATCCATAGATAGTGATTCCCGTCTTTGTATAAGTCTTCCGTTATTTCAAATTTTATGTTGTTGTGAATATATATTGAAACACCCCCTCCTCTACAATTGGGTCTATAGTTATAAATATGCATATAGTTTGGTAGTTCATACAGTTTAGCATCGGTTTCCGACGTAATCCAGGTCTCGGTGAAAATAAGTAAATGTGTGGTCATTGCTATTGATTTTATTATGCATTTTATTTCGTCAAATTTTCCAGCTTTTCGAATACTACGTAAATTTGCATAAAATAATCTTAGTGAGGAGGAGTGTAGCGGAATATCTTCGTATTTATTTATTAATTGGTGATTTATTTTATCGGTATGGTTTTCGCTTTGTAATGAATTTATGTTTAGTTTTTTTGGTTGATTTTGTTAACGACAATTGTAGGTTTACCTTTAATATATTTTATGGTGAGATCGGCTTCACCGTTTTCTGTGCGTCGATTCAACTCAACTTTTAGCGATTGTAAGAAACGTTTTTGCGCAGGAGTTTGATCTGAGTAGATACGAATACCAGCGGGTACGTGATCTTTATTCCGAAGCAGGTTTTTTGGCGTACTTGTATCACTAAAACATAATTTGATTGGCCTATTCCTATTTGGGATATATTTCCCCACTCTAAAACAATTAATCGGCTTGGGGCAGTCTTTATATAACGATATTATAAGCTTTAAAGTTTCTTCATTATCATAGGTACGTCTTGAATCAGGATTTCTGTCAATCTTTTCCGCTATTCCAGTGACAATAAGGTTTTTTTCACGATTATATCGGTCTTTAAGTTCAAGAATAACGGATTCCTCTTGTATTACGGGGCTACGGGCTGTATAGAATTTTCGATGGTTGTTATATTTTTTAATTGAATTATTTCCCTTTCAAGAGTATTAATTTTCTCTTGGTTCGATGCGTAGTTAGATTCGATAGTTTTAATTTTCGATGTAATTAATTCGAACTGTTGTGTTAGATTCTCAGCAGTGGATTTGACAGTTTTAATTTCGTTTTTAATTTCCGATATTTCATCACGTACAAATTTAAAATTTTCGTTTTGTGTTTTACTAAAATCCTCTAAGAACTTCATCATATCCGAGCGCAGGCTCGCGAAATCCTTTTTGTAATCGATTTCATCTGACCGCTCCTTTCGTTTTCTAAAGCAAACATTTGTATGATAGTCACTTTTTTCGATGAAGGTAGATAGATTAGGTTCCGATCCACTAGTCGTTTCGCTCCCACATATTGAGATGTTACGAGGCGGCGTTCTCTGCAGACTCATGATGTAGCGTACGTCACAGCGCAAACTCTCCGCACGGGTGTAACAAGGTAAAAAAATAGCAACTGCTCTTGTTCCGCGGAAGGTGCGCGGGGGCGCGTACGGCGGTCCGCAGCACTGGCACAGTAGAAGCACAGGGTCTCAAGTAATTTAAGTGTTTGTGAAATTTGTATTGAAGGATGTTCCACTAAGGATCACTTTAAGTTGTCACTGTTTTTAAAAATTATGAATATTTTTATGCAAATTTGCTAACACGTCTGCTTTCAACAGGCACTAGAGAACAACTCCAACTCAAACTTACCAAGCTCGCGACGGGTATTGTAACCGTCCAGACAGCTCGCCAATAGAAACCGAGGACCTTATTGAACTTCATGTTCATAGTTTCCAAGTCCTTCATCGCTCTATTGATGCCATAACTCCAGGATACGGCTGTGCTCTGTTAAATTAACATTATTAAAGCATAGGAATATTATCACTTTTTATTCTTTGGTACGAGCAACTAGTTATTGGCAAGATAAGAGGTAATGTTTGATTAGTTTTATCTATCCTAGTCAATATCCTAGTATTATGAAAGGCCAACATTTGTGAATTGAGGTTGAGGTTATAAGGTAAATTCGGAATATACTAAACTGATTTTCCAAACTATTTAACTATAACAATATTATATTTACTATCCCGGGTCATCCCACGAAAAGCCGAAATAAGTGGCTAGTCTCTATCTAAACTACACTAACCTCAGCAATACCAATAAGAAGAATAGCCCAAGAGGCGGTGTTCCAATCCAGAATGGTGAAGAGATAGACACCACCACTGAAACACATGGGTAGGCCGAGCAGAAAACAGGAGAAGCATGTGAAAGCTGTCACCTGAAAAGGAAACATCAATTTAAATTCGTAATTAGACCTCCGAATCGATTACGATTCGATTTGTTATTGTTGTAGTTGGAAACCTAGAGAAAACAAGAATAAAATGATAGTGGACTATAATAAATAGGAAAATAGTATGAATAAATAAGGAATAAATATACAAAATAAGGTATTTGTAAAGGTGAAGAATATAACCAATTTGGAAATCGTTATAAATGAAAAAGAAACGTCGACTTTCATAATAATATAGCACCTTACTTGGTTACAAGTGAAAATATATTTTCACTCCATAAAGACTTTTAGAATATTTTCATATTCAATAGGTTTTCGTACATTAAATATAATCAGAGACGGAATGTTCTCGTAAATCCTCTTTCTGTTACCATGGAAAGTTTCGAGAGCGAGAAAGATTGATTGTCCATTTCACTCAAGTGGAACATATTTGGAGCGACAGATAGCACTGGATATGGAAATCTGATCCTTTTGTTACCGTTGACTGTGTCACTTGGTCCTAAGCTTCATATAAAGAGGATTTACCGGCGATCTGAGTTTAGGCCGGAATCTGATAGTGTCCCTGATAGCTTATTTAACACGTTTACTTTCATATATATGTATTTTGGACAAAATTTGGAATTCTAAGTGACAGATAAGCTAAATAGCATATCCATCATTCATATAAATGCAGAACTTATTATTCATCTTTATTCATTATCAATTTTTTTCTTAATTGATATAATAATATGTGCTAATTGTACGCAAACAGGTCGTATATAACTTATTTTGGTATGTAAGAAAGAAAGCTATAGTCTCTCTAATATAAAATTATACAAATAATAGTATTTACCATCCAATATCTCTTCCTCAGGAAAGGCCATTGGTCAACGATAGCTGTGTTAATGGCCTCTATACCAGCGAACTGGCATCCCAATCCAAGGACGAATAACATGAAGAAGAAGAGGATACACCATAGCTGTGGTATCGGCATTTGCAGCAGCGCCTCTGGGTATGCCACGAAGGCCAACCCTGGGCCTTGGTCAGCGACATCTGTGAAATAAAATATGTTAGCATATATTATATTGACAAAAATATCATCTACATTGTAACCAATTTATTGTAGAAACTATTGTTAATTTGTGAATATTTTTGCCTTTATGGACCTGTAGGTAATTACAAGATACGAAGAATTTTAATTTATTATCGTACAATAATAACACAATAAATAATAATTGTGCTTATGAATCATCCACTAAATTATTCAAGAAATCTTCATTTTACACAATACATTTTTTATTTTTTACTTTAAGTTGCTCTGCAAAAAACAACTATAGAAATGTTGTAAATTGTGTAGCATATAAAGCTTCCGCTATTCATGTTTCAATATTGTAAGATAACGAGCATGTGCTTCTGTTATATTTGATACAGATCTCTTAAAAGCGTGAAAAGTATGCGCTATTACATTTTCTGAGTATGCGCTTTCATAAAAGACGGTTCTCAAAGCAAGAAGTAAATCAACATTTCATTGGAATGCTATAAACGATAGTTAAGACACAATGAAACAAATTATAAGACAAAGAACTCTGCAATACATTTAACAAAAATAAAATTGTTAAAGGTAATGTGGTAAACAGGTAGGTAAGAAAGATATTATGAATTCAAACAAATCTAATAAGCAAATCAGAAACGCAAGCATATTTACGTGTTCTTGTTAAAATCTAATTCATTGTGTTCTTTCGATGCTAATATTATGATTATAACAAAAACAATAGCGTAAAGAGTATGTCTAATTGTACAGGTATGAGTGGAAAAGGCTTTAGTATGACTTTCAACAGTCGACACAATGCAAAAGGCTACACTAGTGAATAGATTCCCCTTTTATCAATTCCATCTCGTTATCGAAAGTCCTGACATCCAGACACCGGCGGGCTCGTGTGTCTATTGAGTGTTTTTGAGCTTACATACTGAGAATGAACCAATTTGATCCTTTTGTTTTTAATTTTTTTGTTACTTTATGAAACAATGGTGGTTATAAGCTGAGTGCGTTGGTAGATAGGTCATGTCTCACAATTAAAATATCATTCACAAGCTAAACTAAATGCACTTTTATTTAAAAAAATAACAACCTATATCGCAACCATAATTATTTCGTCAACAAATCAATTTGAAGAATGTAAAAATAACAATATTTTACCAAATAACATTTTACTTCTATTGGGAATAGAAGTAAAATATTATTTGGTTTGGTTTGAATGACGTTTGAACATAATACATACGTCAGTATATAAAAATTCGTATGTTTTACAGCTGATTATATTGCCATAATCTGGGTTACTGATAGGAATCACCTTATTTATTATACCTACCATCACTTCAACAGATGTTTTAGTTATGACAATGCTTACAATATCATAGATAACGTGTCATTTCGATGTTCATATGATAACAACATAAATTAATTATCAAAATTGTTATATCACCTAATAACAATCAAGATAGCAATATCATTAGATATTATTTTCGTTTTCGAACAAAATCATTTATGTTATTATTTTACTACTAATTAGTCTTAGATTACTTTTATTAATTGTTCTTATAAATATCCATTTGATATATTACGATATTAGTCGTCACAAAATATCATATACCTAATCATAAATCAAATATTTTCTTCACTATATTAATTACTTTCTGAACGACATACAATGTTATATTGATGTTAAACCTTGTGTTAAATAGATATATTGATGTCAAGTGTCAAGCAATCACTTTACTTACTATATTTAAAATCAAAAAGTTATCAAAATACATTATTTTATTATATTGGTTTCTTAATTGTGATATGTATTTTGTATAGGCAAGCAGGGGCAATTAAGAGAAAGCAGCTAGAATTGGGCTCGATTTGCACAAATAATTCTGTGGTTTTAATTTCATACCGTACTCTAACAGTCTAACTCAAATAAAATAAAGTATTAAGTATGTTTAATCGCGCTACACACGCGTTGATCAACTATACGCACAGCAATACGTTCTTGTGCACTCCGCAAACAAATCAACGTAACGTTGTTTCACCCTCCCATTGTAACTTGTTAAAAGCCAATCGGACTATTATAATTACTATTGTATTCGTCTCAAGTACTTTAATACGATTGTTCTCGTGTCGTTGTATATTATACTAGCTGTGCTCCGCGGTTTTACCCGCAAAGCTCCGATCCTGTTCGTCTTAGCGTGATGATATAATATAGACTATGGCTTTTCTCGATAAATGGGCTATCTAACACAGAAAGAATTTTTCAAATCGGACTAGTAGTTCCTGGGTTTAGCGCGTTCAAACAAACTCTTCAGCTTTATAATATTACTAGCTGCGCTCCGCGGTTTCACTCGCACTGCTCCGCTCCTGTTGGTCTTAGCCTGATGACATATTATAGGCTATAGCCACAGGCTATAGCCTTTCTCGATGGGGCTATCTAACCAGTAGTTCCTGAAATTAGCGCGTTCAAACAAACAAACTTTTCAGTTTTATAATATTACTGATAGATAATGAAACATTACTATTACGTACCATCAACACTGACTCCCATCAACTGAGCTTGAAACCCGAGCACAGAGAAGATCGCGAACCCAGCATATATTGACGTCATGAAGTTCGTGAAACACACAAATACTGCGTCAAAGTGACAGTTATTTGTGAATTTGTTGTAAGAAGCCAATGTCACGAGGGACCCACAAGCCACTCCGAAAGAATAGAATGTCTAAAAACAATATCATAGTTATACCTCAGATAAACATAAAAATATACAAAAATAGTTATCAGTAATTCGTCTGCCTATTGATCTATTTAAATTTGAAACGTAGGCTGCAGCATGATTTATGAACCGTAAACATGATTTCGCAATTTTCATATTAGTAAAATAAAAACAAAAAATGATACGAATATGGCCAAGTATTTATATGGAGCCTTATAGCCTTCACTTTACGAAAAACCAAATACTCGTGTTTAGGAAAATCGTATAAAATATTGCCCTTTTCTACAAATTACCTGAGAAGCAGCGTCGCCCCAGACTCGAGCATCGAATAATGTCTCCCACTTGGGTGATAGGTAAAAAAGAATGCCCTCACTTGCGCCTTCCAATGTTACACCCCTGATCAGAAGTGCTGTCAACATTACGTAGGGAAAGAGTGCAGTGAAGTACACAACCTTGCCTGCTGATTGTACACCCTGGAAAAGTTTATTTATATTAGCCCGTATCAGTATAATTTAGATTAATTCAAGAAATGGAAATAATAAGGACAAGAAACAACGTGAATAAAAAGCGTCAAATTATTTTCACTCTAAATTCAAATACATGTTGGAAACTCAAACAGAGAGCGTGTGAAGTGTCTACGTCAAATTAATTAACCCTTGATACACTCCATTCTGTGTTTTAACTAATCACTATCTAGTTAATTACTTGCAAAGCTTAATTAAATTCACAGAACTAAGTGAAATATTCAATTGTTACTTTTTTCTACTTCATATATTTTCTTTAATAATTCGTGGGTGGACTCTTTCTTGCAAAAACAACAGACCAGACCAGAATTATGCTGGAATTTTACATGCAGAAAGTTATATTTTAACTGCTTCTATACTATTATATATTTTATATATGTCGGAGACGGTCAATAGCGCGGATGTAAAACGACTCGAAGCACGA
>CAJQZN010018314.1:0-11512 GCA_907164685.1 Colias eurytheme | reverse complement strand
GCCAACACATGAAGCGCGGAGCTTCCAATGTAAGGCCAACACACGAAGCGCGAAGCTTCCAATGTTTAATTTACGCGTGAAGCGCAGGGCTTCCAACGCTAAACTTTCGCATGAAGCGCGGAGCTTCCAATGCTAAATTTACGCCATCAGCTCCTCTTAGGAAAGGAAAAAGAAACAAGCGTCTAGAGATGCGATCCTTTATTAGCATTGATCAACAAAATAAATTGTAAACATTTCTACTAACCAAAACACCAACAACAAAAATAATGGAAAAATCATCATATCGCAACCGTCAACATAATAAATACAATCGTGTATCTCAACAAATGCCGTTTACTTTGGCGACTAATCATTTTATTTTAACATAACTCAATATTTAATTATTAATTTTTAAAGCCGATTAGAAAAATAAAACTCACTCTTATTACAAATCATCAAATTGATTAGACATTTCTGGTAAACTCATAGGATATTTACTCAGCTTTTCATGACACACATATTGCGCACGGTATTCGAATACAGCTCACGAAAATCAATACACAACCTGTCAGAGCCATCCTTCTTCTTCACGAGGATCGCCGGGCTTGAAAATGGTGACGTACTCTCGCTGATAATGTTTTTAGACTGGAGGTCAACTATTATGTCAATCATGGCCTTGCGTTCCGCGGGGGCCAGGCGATAAGGTTGACGCTGCGCTATTTTGTTCGGATCTTATAATCTAATTTCCATCTCACCTGTTGTTACGACCGTCTGAGAGTTCCCCTTTACGAAGTTCTCATTAAAATTTTCAATAATAGCACGTAAACGAGCAATATCTTGGATGTATGTAAGGTAGGTATCGATTGCTTCTATATCGGCACTTTGCAAAGCACAAACGTGCGCACGAACATCGCGAGAAACGTGAACGTCTTTATTTTTAATTATTAAGTTTACCCCGAGTCGCGTAAAAACATCCCGCTCAACAATGACGTCATGAGGTAAAGCCTGAGAGCCTACCACCAAAAAAATCGACCTCTAAGTGAACATCATCGATCTCTATAGGCAAAGTAATACGGGAAAAAGAATGAGTGGAAGTGGAGCTAATGCCAGTTAAACGCGTAAATAAAAAAAATCTCGTACACCGGTCATAACGTCAGCGATAGGTTTACGAATGAGCGAGCAGTTAGATACACTATCTACGAGGGCTTGTAATTGAAACCTATCAACAATAATTTTAACAAGCGGCGATTCTGACTACACACAAACATTAACGGACTTTGTATCATTGCTTTTTTTTTTTAATTTTTCGTCTCGTTGTGTAGAGAAACACACCTGCTCTGTATGCAGCAATTTGCAACAATAAGTGCACTGAACATTTTTATCGACAGGCGGGGAACATTTTAATTAAGACGTTTCCGAATGTGAAACCTTAGTGTGCGGACGGAATTTACAACTTCGCTTATAGTGCCCCATTTTGCCGCAATTGTGGCACATAACACGGTCATTTGTTTCAATTTAACGCTGCTTAAAGTCATTACAGAAAGAGCTCGAAGTTGAAGGTCGTTTATTATTTTTATTAATTTGAGGGTAGGTAGCAACGTGTCTATGTAATGTTACAAAGTCCGTGGCGGTATTTTTTAATAAATCTGATCGTACCTGATTTGTCAGAGATACCTGACATGACGACTTCGATCTCGTTCGCCTCGCTCACGCTGTCTCCAGTCGATCGATCATCGCCAGCTTGTTGGTGGAGTATTGCACGTAGCCTGCAGTTGGTGGAGTATTTGATTCGGCGGATTGGTTCGCCGATTCTCGGAAATATGTCTCGCTCGTAGTAGCAGGGTGTCGGTTAAATACACTGGAGGAATGATGGTCAGATCCCACCGCTGCTTTCGGAGATTCCTCGCGATTAATTTCAACGTCCGCCATGATCGTAAATAATAAAAAGAATCAGTGCGCACAACTGGCGCGGTTGGCTGTCGGGCGGCAAGTGTCGGTCGAACTGACACCCCCCAACCTACCAAACTACTGACTCAAGGAAAATGTCATTGTCACTTGTCATTGTCATAAATTCATTCGTTAAAACTTCAAGTCTTACTGCGTCAATATTCAAAATACTCACAACTTTACCAATAGATGGCGTTATTACCAACTGAATAAATCAATACTCCGACATATATATATATATATCTTATTCGTGTAAAAGCTCTACCAGTTAATAAAACGGGAATAAATATCGTATTCAAGATTCCGAATCCTCAACACAAACCGAATTGCTAACCATAAATTCTCTAAGATACACACACATACTTCATTGACCATTTAGACGATAGCAATCGTGGATAACTCAAGTATTCCCCTTTCTTTAACCGTGACCAGAGGCTATTAATACCATATTGTCCTGCGTCACACAGTTATTTTTACTTGAAAAATAATGTTTACGCGTCACTGCTGATGTAATGAAATTGAAAGTAAACAGTCTTCGAGTTATATAATCTGTACGTAGATCTGAGGAGCGAGGTAGATTGTATGGCCCGGTTGTGAGCAAATATAGACCATATTACACGATGTTTATAATATGAGTTAGTCAATGAAAAACAAATTATCGAAAAAACATACTAATACCATATTACAATATTTACAATTTACTTATGGTAGAGCGGTGAGATAAGTAATAATAAATGCAAGGAAATAATTTCTCCCCAGCTTTTTATACAGGGTGTCCCACTGTTGGTATACTAAGCTCAAAGGAGGTTATAGTTTTGCATACGCTGAGTACGTAAAAAATACTTAAAAAAATCCAGACGCATTTTTTTTTCAAATAGATGAATTCTTAAAACTCTATGTGTACACCCATAACAAGCAACCCGCCCATTTTTGCCACTAGCACGTGAGCTATCGTTTAAGATTATGTTTTCATAGACAAAATGCTCACATTAGAGAAGCGGTATATGACGGCTGCGCGAAGCTAGAGAAGAAAACATGGATTTTCAGGAAAAATTTATCAAAAATTTTTGAACGTAATTTTGTTGTTTATGTATTTTTTACGTGATCAGTGTATGCAAAACTACAAGTTGCTTCGCGCTTAGTATACCAATAGCGGGACACCCTGTATACGAAGTGTTTGTAATCTAAGGTTATAATATTTAACCAACTATTATTAAACCAATATCAAAACAAACAATTACACAATACACAATCGCTAATAATATATCAGATAAAATTTTGAAAATGCGAAAGCAACCATTTCCTTAAGTCTGTTTACTATTGTTCACGATCAGGCGACTGAAAAAATATTTATATTAGGTAATCATAACATTTTACAATGATAAAATATTTCACTGAGGGTTTGAAGCAGTTGCCCTTCGTTACACTTACTTTTTTATTTCACTGTTTCCAAACCACATATTAGAAAAGTCTAGAAAGTGAAAAAGCTCCATAATATTAAAGACTAAAGTCAAACTGCAAATAGTCTACTATTAAATAGAGATAAAACGGCTAATAAAATTAATCCACATTCCACAATATAAATCTCCTAGAAAGATTCTTGAGAGTTCAAATACAAAGCAGTTCTAGGTACAATAAATTACTTGCCATTCTAGTCTAAGCCCAGATTTATAGCTTAATAACTTTTACGATATAAAATCGGGTCAAACATACCCCGTAAGTAGACTAATGTCAGAGAATAGTATAACGCTAAGGAATAGAAACTGCTATCGCTAATTTTTGACATAAGCTCATGATATTTTAGTATTCGGTAACAACGACGACGACTACGACCAAAATTGTCATCCAGACAAAATTGGTTCAAAATAAAATATTAAAATTTCCCGTAAAACTGGTACTCAGAAAGAAAAAAAAATCGAGGACAATTGATAAAAAAATGGGACTTGCGATTTTCGCCGAGACGGTAAGTTAATCATATCAATTATCTTTTACCAAAATTTTAGATCATAAAATTATCTATAAAAAACTTCAAATACATTTTTTTCTAGGAGCCACCGTATCTACGAAAAATCTATTTTTAATTCATTGATCTCAAAAAAAATTCCAAACACCAGAACGACAGGAAATTTTAAGATTTTATTTTTAATTGTGTTTTGTACAATTTTTTAAATTGCGACTGGATGAAAATTTTGTTCGTGGTCGTCGTCGTCGTTGGTAGGGTGAACAAATCCTAAGCAAAACATCATACGCTTATGTCAATTAGTATCGATAGCGGATTCTATTCCTTTGCGTCTTGACGTTTGTCTCGGCGCTCTGCATGGGATAAATTATAACCTACAATATTTAATCTAACTTTTCTTTATTAAGAAAATGAGTTTGCGAAACTTTTGTTACGTTCTGTTGACTTCATACAAGTAAATAATGATATTTTTGGGCACAATAAAGAGTAACTTTTCGTTCATTAATAATTAAGAAAATATTTTATTTAGGCGGGAAAAACGTGGTCTTTTTGTTCGTCTATTATAAAGGTGTGTACATTATATATCAACGATGACTGATTTATATAAGTTTATCGTAAATATATCTTATCTTATTATTTATAGTAATTTAGAAGCCAATTTCAAGGAAACAAAGAATTTTCTCTTTCATTATTCTTTCCGCACTATAAACCCGTTAGTTAAGACTATAAAAATATAAATAAATTATAAATAAAGAAAGGATTTGCGTACATTTTGCCCACTTTAAACGATAATAGAAATCTTGGCGTTATTTCAATACACGAAGAATTTCAATAAAGCTATACATCATCGCACGCTCATAAATGTGGCTTGTTTATCATCACTACATAGTATAAAACAAAGTCGCTTTTTCTGTCCCTATGTCCCTATGTATGCTTAAATCTTTACGCATCTAACTAACGCAACGGATTTTGATGCGGTTTTTTTTAATAGATAGAGTGATTCAAGAGGAAGGTTTTAGTATATAATTTATTAGGTTTTAGACAAAGTGGGCGAAGCCGCGGGCGGAAATCTAGTGTTATTATAAAATTAGGTGTAGATCAATGTTTTATGGTCATGTTTTAACGGCTAAAACAACGTATGTTTTAAACGGAGTATTTATGCGGTACTGAAAATTTTTATTAACCAACTTCTATATTGTATAGAGATGGCTTTGAGCCATAAGGCCGCCATTTGTACATTTTGAATGGTTTTGTTGTACTTTTATTTTATAAGACTCTTGTACAATAAAGAGTAAATAAATAAATAAATAAATAAATAAATTGTATCTTCTTTCATATGTGTTACTACGCTATTTATAGCTTTACGTTATTTGGATTCTTATTTTCCTTTTTTATTCCCAACTGCGGATTCACCCGCTTTGTCTAAAAACTAATAAATTATATTCTAAAACCTTCCTCGAAAATCACTCTATCAATTAAAAAAACCCATCATTATCGACACAACCATAACGGAATTAAAATGTATTCTATTTATAATGATTGCATAGCAGTTTTATAAAACTAGACATGTAGGAATTATTAAATCCCGTAACTCAAACTATGCACACTAAAACATCTGAACTATGGTAATTTAGCAGACAAGTCGCAACTATAAAACACAGAAACTAGCTTATATCATTTGCAGCTGCGAAAGTTATAATATACTATGAATATGCTAACGACACAGATGTTCAGAATATTATGGCGAAAAATTGTTTGATCGTGTTCGTTCACGGGGGATTAGTATTAGCCTGTTTTTAAACTATTTTAGAAGTAGCTTTTCGATGATTTTCACTTTATAAAATAAAATTTCATCCTATTTTAACACGCTTTTATAAGCTTTCGTTTTGACCTTTTTAATTTTTGAATTGAAACTTCTTTATCGGGGTTGGAAAAAAATTTAGTGTAACACTTTTTCGTTACGCGTGACATTTTTCCGTTACGCGCCATCTTTTTCTTATCCCTACCACTCGTGAAGTTGCATATATAGTAAATTATTTTTTGAAAAATAAGGTCATAAAGAAGTTTCACTTCTTACGTGTGTACACTAGTACACGCACACATTTTTTTTAGTTAATATGTAACCGCCCCTTTTACTCGATTTGTATTATGAAAAGAAGTCTACAGTGGTATCTATTTTTGCAAAATCGTTTTAACATGCAAAACGGTTCAGGTATAGATAGCTTCCAACAATTATTCACTGATGTATTTTATGAACACTTCTTACTAAATTTTATGAGGAGTGTTTTTGAACCGCAGTAAAGTTTGAATGAAAAATCAATTTGGCAGAGATTTCAGTCAGATTTTAGGCAAGATAGGAATCAGATTTTTAAATCAATTTTTCTCTTTGTTTTATAATATATAAGTACCTAAATGTTATATTTAACTCACCTTCTTTATGTGCTGGCATGATGGCAACTTTTGCGTTGTCTGAAACAAAATAATGGAAAATTGAAGACAAAGTTTAATAAATTATTAAATTTATTACAGCTTCAGACAAATATGTCCTTTCAAGTTAAATTACATTTATAACAAGTTTTAGTACAATAAGTTTATTTTTTAATTGTGCATTTACATCAAACGAACATAGAGCTAGCTCTAGCAAGAGCATTCTTTCGTGATCTTTTAGTGTAAACGAAAACTTGTATTCAGTTTTGTTCAGTATTAGAACATTGCATAGAATCTTTTCTAACGCACTAAGAACAACGAAGGAACGCTCGAAGTCTGTTTACAATAAAAGAATTTGACATAGTGGGGTTAGAATGAGCATTCGCTCGTTTGATGTAAATGCACCGTAAGTGTAGTATAATTTGTGTAAAACTTCTACAAAAATCGTAGAGATATATCTGAAAAAACCTTTCTTTTTGTGTATCTAACATAAAATAAAATTATAAACAAACTCAAACATTTATTTATTCAAATAGACTTCTTCTAGAAGCACTTTTGAATCGTAATCTTATATATAAAATTCTCGTGTCACAATGTTAGACTGCATACTCCTCCGAAACGGGTGGACCGATTCTCATGAAATTTTCTGTGCATATCGGGTAGGTCTGAGAATCGGCCAACATCTATTTTTTATATGTACCACGGGCGAAGCCGGGGCGGACCGCTAGTTAGTATATAATTACATATTTTTAACATTTACCACCGATTCGGAAAGCAGTAGGTATCTATCGAGAAGAACCGTCAAAAAACTCCATAGTCGCTCTTTTAAAATCATCTAAAATACTTTCAAGGTGAAATAAAAAGAAAATATTCGTTTTTATTTACTCGTACTCAATAGTAGCTATCTTTAATGAAACTCCAATAAACGTTGAAAATTCTACATTTACAAAGCGCTTCAAAACATAATTCGGTTACAAAAAATCTAATTTTGCGCTCTACAGCGGAGTGTTTCCATTTAACCCTACATTCATAACCATTCGTCCCACAGACCGGGCGAAACGTAAATTTGTTTTTAGTGCCTCGAGTGAAAGAGATAGATTGATGACCTCTCAAGTACCTTCCTAGATAGAATGACCGTTAGTAACGCGGGTGCGCTTGCCTCGCAGTGACATCTTGTGCACAAGTTATAGACCCTTGAACGTCTGAGAAACGAATTTTTATGAATAATGTTACATTTGACGAGACTGCAAGTTATTTTGAAAACATTGGTTTTATGAGTTCTGCGATTTTATATAGTAAAGTAAGTATATTATATTATTCTGTATGAGTTATTATTTATATTTACATTTTATTTTATCGTCCATAGTGTGTCATTGTGTGTATTTTACATAAAATCTTTTTATTTTATTTTAGGATGAATGATCAGCAAATTGAGGACTATTTGAATCGTTTATCTGATTCTGGTGATGATCATTCTACCAGTCAGAAAAACTATGAAGAGAGTGATGTCGAAGATCATGTGGAATTGGATAAAATGGTCCCGACAGATTCCGACAGTGAAAACGACGTCCAACCAATCACATCACGACAGCAGGTACGCCGAAGCGGCGTCATTTTGTCTTCTGATTCTGAAACTGAAGAAATACCAGGTACTTCTGGCGTTTCTTCACATTCGCGACGTATAATTATTCCATCAGCTCGTAACACATTTGGTCGAAACCAAATGTGTGGAAGTATGTCTTGTAGTAGAAAAACGCAATGATGGCCTTTATGCTACTTCTATGGCATACTCAACATGTCAATAATAAACTCATACGTAATATACGTGCATAATAATGTGAAACTTGGGCGAAAACCAATAAGCAGACGATGTTTTGTGAAGAATGTTCCAGAGAAGTTGACCGAACCATGGTTACGTAAAAGACACGAAATGCCAACTTTGAAGAGATGCCTAAAAAGAAAAATCGCCGAAATTTTAGGTGAAACGCCTACCATTGACACACCTGGTCCAAGTGGTACTCAAAAAAAGGTTTGTGGCTATTGTGATTATAAAAAACGGGGTATGACAAGGTTTCAATGCAAGCAATGCAAAAAGTATATGTGTATGGATCATCGAGGCCTCATGTGTGTGGAATGTGCCGATGAAATTTAATTTTGACTAAATTTTTTTTTGTTACCTTCCTAGTTAAACACATTAAAGACAGTCATACTTAATTTATTTATTTTATTTACAAGTACCTCAAAACCAGCCACTTAAATTTAGTCGTCCGTGGGATGAATGTTTATGAATAATGCTACTCTTACATAAGGTTATGAATCTAGGGTTAAGCAGTAATAAATAATCCTTTTATGACAAAACAGTGAAAATATTTCCACAACACTGATTTCTGTCCTTAAAGGGAATTCGGGTTTCTTTGATCTTGTATCCCGATTCGTTTAGATAAATACAACTGTCAGACATTTACCACATTGGTTAAACTTTCTTGATCAATGTTCAGACTCATCATTTTTTTATTTCTTAGACCAAATAGTTTAAACTGGAAGATATCTACAGAAACGTTAAATTTTAAATTGAAACTTTAAATTGGAAGATATCCACAGAACACTAGTTTACCTAATCAATCGATATCAAATGTTTTTCGTATTATTCGTTAGTTTTATTCGTCGCCCTTGAACCTTGTCAAGCGTACTACTTATAGCTGACCCGGCAAATATTTATCTTCCAGTACATCCTAATTACCAATTGGTAGACATAGCGAAGATTAATTATTAAAGAAAAATGTCAAACCGTTTCGAAGGAGCTTGCTCACAATCTATGTAACGCGATAATTAATATGAATATGAAGGATTTTATACATACCTAGATTAATTGGTTACTATTGTTGTTCATTTAATATTTATATATTAATACCACAGAACATATAAATAAACACCATTAATTTTAACGTATTTGTCGTATTAGTGACCTAAAATAGGATTCTGGTCTAGACGGTTTTAAATTATATTGTTGTTATAGACATATTGTTATTTTGATATCTACATATGAGATATGTGTGATGTCTGCTGACACTATACTATTAGTACACTATTATATTGTTATCTGTAACTATACTATCGTAAGGTTAAAGTTACATTAAAAATGGTCTTATCTGGACAATCTTAAAATTGAACACAACAAAGTCCAAGCATTGTGAAACTAAATATAGGGTATTAAATAATATCTAGAAAATATTAAAGATTATCGAGTACCGAAAACATCTCTAATCTAATCTGCTTAATCTAAATCTTATGCCTCTAGTACACGGCATATTTTAAACGCGCAGTCGATACGCAGCCGACGTGCGTATACGCACTTCAAACGACATTCAAACTCAGTCTTGTAACCTTAGCATACGGTGAACGTGCGTCTACACGTAGCTTCTACGTTTTTATCAGAACAGCGAAATTACCATGATGTCTGTGGATATAGTTAATTTTTCCACTGAAATTAATTCTGCCTGACATCATGATTTTGACAGTTATCCCTCCTCGAACCCTTCGTACGCTCTTAAAACGAGTATCGAACATGCTTCACATATGCGTTCGTACCGTGTTTTACGTATGAATCTATAAAAACGCATAATCATCATCTGCATGTGTTCCTGAAAAACGCGTCGTCTGCGTATTATAGACGCCATGCGCTAGAAGCTTTAACTGTGGTATATTTAGTTAATGTCTTAGTTAATTATAGTTTACATAAAGATAGCCTACATAAAAACATAGACGACCTCCTTTTTATAGCAGTCCGTAATTAAAGTACACACCAATAATAAAGTTTTTCGTAATAAAAAGTATCATCAAGTGAATTAAGGGAATAATTAATACAAATGAGGTTCGCTATGACTGGCTCGGCGGGAAGTCTTTCAATGATTAACGCGACGGGACGCCATTAGACAACCTAATAGTTTTATTTACCGATACTGTCGACATTTCATTTCGAAATATCTTTAACTATTGCTAACTGAATAAATGTTAGACTAGTCATAACGCTCCACTCTCTATTAAATAAATAGATAATAATATGTAATTGTATTATTTTAATTAATGTTAGTTTATTTTTGAAGTGTACTAGAACTACAATCGCTGAATACAATAAGTACATACTTATTGTATACAGCTTTTGCCAAATTTTACAGAGAAATTACATGCAAAACCTCAAATATTTGCAAATATATTATGCGTGCATTGTTCATGCTTAACACAAATTGCTAATTGAATGATATATTATTAATTTTGTAGTTCTAAATGGCATGTCCATTATTTTCTGATACTATATCTGTGAAAAACTAGAGTAAAATGGGTAATAGCAAGTAAAATTCGTAAACACATTGAATAAAAGTCGAATTGGCTAGTGTTTGAAATTCAATTTTCTGTCTCTAACGAATCTACGTTAAAAGTTTAAAACTGAAATTTCAAATCAGAGCTCTATTATGAAAACAATATCATAAACATGAAAGTTCTTGGATGAATTGTTCATCTTTGACGCGTAAACCACTGAACAGTTTTTGATAATACTTGGCACTGATGTAGCTCATATACTACAATAACATATTATAAGCCATATCAATACTTGCTTTTGCCCGTGGGTTCATCCGCGGGTGACAATTGAAAATACGTGGCACAGCTAGTAATCACTACATAGTTTAAAACAAAGTCGCTTTCTCTGTCCCTATGTATGCTTAAATCTTTAAAACAACGCAAAGGATTTTGATGCGGTTTTTTTTAAATAGATAAGAGTGATTTAAGAGGAAGGTTTTAGTAAATAATTTATTAGGTTTAAGACAAAGCAGGCGAAGCCGCGGACGGAAAGCTAGTACCTACCTACATAATATATTAGCTGTGTGTAGTGAACATTCTAAAATACATCCGAGAAACTATTATTAATATGTAGACGCATAACTATTTCAACTATGTACGAGTAGTTGAAGTAACTATAAGACAGTATACTCTACGAAATAGGACAATCGTAATGAATGTTTATAGACCTTATCTACCAGTCTAGTCGACATAGTAACGATAGATAGCTATATTAGTATAACTGTCTGTCATTTGAAATGAAATGAAATGAAATGAAATGAAATGAAATGAAATATGTTTATTGTGGATACATAAAATAAAAAAAAATACAAATAAAATAAAACAAAGAAACTTAAATCTAAC
>CAJQZN010018313.1:0-11671 GCA_907164685.1 Colias eurytheme | reverse complement strand
CGCGTTTTCTATTAAATTGAAAGTATGTAACGCTCTATTCTAAAGAATCACTAATAAGCCATAATTTGTTCTAAAAATTGCTTTACCTTTATCCCCAGAGAATTTTATTAACAATACCATTTTTAGAGTTCATTATAACCGCAAGCTGCAGTTATATTTCCTTGTTATTCATTCAAAACAGCCAAATACCCAAAAACAAATCTCAATGGAAAAACTCATACAAATTTAACAGTATATAACCGAGCGGTAACCGCGTCTCGGGGATCATTTTTAAAACTAAATGCTTAAACTTTTCCGTTTTCATTAAATCATTGTTATCCTGAAACTGTTTTTTACTTTACTGCGAGGAGCTTTATTTTCCGCGTTAATTTTGACTAATGGGTTTTGCAACTTATTTTTACTGCTCAATATGATATACGTTGTTCTGTATTAACATTTAATAGTGTCGATGTGTACCTACTATGAAAATATGGAGTATTGATGGTACCAAAATTGACGTTATTTATTATGGAACAAACCTTGTAGACCGGGAGATACTGACACAAAATTTCGAGTCATTTGTAACAGGATGGCGGTTCTACAGGGTTCTTAGTACGCAATGACAAAAAGAAAAATGATGGTGTGAACGCTGGTACCGGCGGCTTAGTCGCGTGGGCGTTAGTCGAACTCGTCGGAAAATAGCGAAAGTCAAACGATTTGTAACAGTATGGCACTTATTTTTCCTGGAAGTTTGAGGATCAAAGAATATAAATACAAAATTTCAAAGATCTAGGTGTTGGAAATCTTCACTTATATAAATTAATACTAAATTAATTTTTCAAGTATGACAGCACTTTTTCCCCCTACTAGAAGTATGGCAAATATAATAATGGTCACATTTTATCAAATACTCTCCAAAAATCCAAATGCAATACTGGTACAAAAAGTTTGGCGAAATAAATTTTTTTTTTGCAGATTTTCGGCGGTATGGCGACCATTTGGAATCGTCCGAAAAGTATGGCATGGCGATTTTCGTAAATGGCTGCACGACGATGGTTACCTGTGCAAAAGTTAGCCTGGTACAAATGGTTGAATAATTGTTTTATTTAAATCAACATATTCGCGTCGGTATGGCGGGCTGTAAGTCACACCGGAAAAGTATGGCATGACACTACCGCCTACTTCTTTTTTATGGGCTATCGGTAAATACTAAAATTTTTGTGTTACAAATCGTTTGCCTTTCGCTATTTTTCCGACGAGTTCGGCTAACGCCCACGCGACTAAACCACCGATACCAGCGATCACATCATCATTTTTCTTTTTATCATTGCTTACTAAGACCCCTGTAGAACCGCCATCCTGTTACAAATGACTCGAAATTTTGTGTCAGTATCTCCCGGTCTATTGGCTACTATTTAAATTTGAAATTATACATGTCATTCAATTCTGTGTCAATAAATTCAATGTCATTCAGTCATTCATTACATATCTATTGTTGTGTGTGTCAGTTATTTTATATCTTTTATTATTTTTCTAAAAATGGTCAACCCTAAGCGCTAACAACCGTCAAGAAATTCCAAATAGTACATAGCAAACTTTGTTCTAACTTTAGCAGTTATATTCTAATTTCTACAACGATGTCATTATAGTCATCATACGAGTAATTCAAACAATGGTTTTCACTGTTCGTAGAAGTTGGTAGTTTCCAATATAAAATACTAGCTGTTACGGTGTTAAGGCTGCAGTCTAGCAAAATTGCGTTTTCAACAAGTTTTTTGACAATTTTTTCCCGGCTAATGAAATGATAAACTGATTTTTTTTTCTTGTTTATCAATTAGTGTTATATATGCAATGCGCGTGAATTTTTTCACATTTGTAAAGTTACTTTATGTTACCTTAATCAGGCCTTCAAGATAAGTCTCTTTCCCCCAAAATCATTTCGAGCTAAGTTTGTGCACTCACTACGTTGCAACCGATTACAATTTATACAATCTGATCAGCGCATTATTATCCTTATATAGTCGTTATTAAAAACTGCTGAATACAATTGCCGAAAAACTTATGATTTTCCTAATTAGAACGTTATAAATTCATTAAATTTCCCATTTTTTGCCTTACAAAATCTATTGATAAATACTGCTAAAAGTTATTTTTTCCATTAATTTATTCGAGTTGGTTGAAGACCAATGAGTATTAATCCTATAAAAATTTTTTTTTTGAATTTTGATAATTCTTTAAATATTAAAAAAATATTTAAAATAATTAGGAAAAATCCTAGCGAATTTCTTTAGTCGCGCTCCTTGGGCCGGAGCGTTCTGACGTGTGCTCTACGCTCGATTTTCCTTCATACCGAAGTGAAAGTTGCTCTACTTCATTAAATTTAATATTTTTGTAAATTGATTATTTTTATCTTAGTTTTGTGCAAATATTCGTATTTTTAAACATTTGATTTCGATATGGAAAATAAACGAAAAAAATACGCGTGTAACTACTAGAAAAAAAATTATCTTCGAACATAAAGTTAATGAAACCAAATAGATTTAGGCAACAATTTCTTTATTTTACGGGGTGTCAGTAAAGGGATGTATATTTCTTAAAAACTAAAGTAATCTCATAAATTTTCTTATAATATAATTTTTTTTGAAGTTCCAAAAATATTTCGTATTTCGTTTGAGAAATACGAAATATAATATAAACTTGTATTGAGAACTTGAACTTCCCAAGTTCATCCGGGGAAATCCCCATACGGGGAAAATGATTTGTTTACTCCAAAATTATATGCCGAGGTGTTTTAATTTTTTCTTCTAGTCATTTTCAACGTAGCGGCATGTTGTTTGATTATTAATTTTGTAACTTAAATACAGGATGTTGGTTTTATATTCTGATCTTACAGACGCGCTGACAAATTTAGTCCGCCATTTCTAGTTTAGTCCACCAACTCTTAGTACCAATATTAAAACGAATGGATTATCATCACATCATCAAAACTCAGATGTAATGGAAGATCACAATAACATAGAAAATTCAGTGGGTGTTGAGAACTAAACAAACACAAGTAACAGAGACGCGAAGAATAAAAAAAGAGGACGAAAACGATAATTCGTTGATGCTTTCCCTTTTCGACGTATTGTAAGGGTACATCACCAATCTGCAAAAAACAAAACTGATGATGAATTGCTGATTAAAAATGAAAAACAAATAATCGACAACAGTGGTGAAAATTTGCTGATCACAATGAAACATCCTTCAGTGGTAGCAGATTTACTCATTTAAAATGTATCGGTGAACAGCGTAAAGGAGAGGAGGACAGGAAAACATTATGAATGTGGATGGTGGATTGTATACAGGGTGTAATCGTTAAGTATGTGCAGGCGATTATGACGTTATTATTGCAGGTATCAAAAAACTTAAAACTGATATCGAAATAACTTTACCTAATGAGCAAAATGACAATAATAACTTTTTAAAAGTATAACGAGAAATATCTAAAAAATTTACTTTGTACACTCCCATATCAAAAAGGGAAAATGGGACTAGTAGAAGTTAAATGTCTAATTCCGGCAAAAGACATGAATGCGGAAGATGCGGTTAAAAATAAAAAAAAATAATATTTGAAATACAATGTAAAAAATAACACTTTTGTCATAGATAAGAATCATGACTATTTTTTCCAAATTCAGGGACAACTAAACGTTGCAGAAGCAGAAGTCTACTTATTTGCCGTTTGGACTGGAGTGAATCATTCGTTAAAAATAGAATATATAAAAAATTATGTAACGTTTAGGCAAAATAAAATGATGGACCATTATCAAGATTTTACATAAATTGCCTACTGTCAGAATTGATTGATTCGAGACTTCAGCATTCGATGCCCATCAAGGACCCATCCTATATCATTCAAGCGATTGAAAAAGAGATCAATCCAGTGCAACCGATAAAGCATCAGAATGCTAGCAAAAGATTTATTAGGTTTATCAATATAAATCTATATATTATACATAATATAATAAATCTGTAGAAGACGCGAAGACCGACATCCGCGCGGACGGAGTCGCGGGCGGAAGCTAGTCAGAAATAAATATCTTTTGTTTTCATTTGCGTATTTTTCTATTTTATAATTTTTTAACACAAACATTACATTTTTTTATTAAGTATATACAAAATTTGTTTATCCGTTTTATTAGTTAAACTGAACAACTTTCACTAAGAAACTTAGGTCGAAAAAAATGTATAGAGTTATGCATTTTGTATGGAAAGCTTATTTTTTTTTTTATATTTCGTCCAAATTTCTTTGTAAAATTTGATCAGTTATATAAACATGAAGTTGAAGATATCAATAAAAAGTATTCGCAAATTTTGTGTACTGATAAAAAAAAATCACCCGGTGTAATTTTCACGAAAATTGTTTCAAATTGTCATTTTTGGTACTTATTACGAATATTAAATTATGCATACGAATGATTTAATTTTTAAAAATTAAATGGAGCAACTTTCCCTTAGTACATTTGTATTATTTACATATAGGATGACAGGATGCATTTGTTTGCACTACTAGACCAAGCCCTTAACCACGGCTTTATACGTGTCGTCAAAGGAAATTTCCATCATGTTTCCATACACATTTATAATATTAGAAAGGATACCAGAAGATACCTAATGAAACGAGTAGTTCGTATTTTGAGCTAACACACCAATCTTTTTCAACTTTGTATCTCTTACAACGTAAGTAGTAGTTCTAATAGGTAGTCGATATTTAGTGCCAATCGAACTTTATTTTGCATACTTTCATAAACAGATACAATCTAATTCAAACGTAAATTCAAATTAAAAATGGAATGTGAAACGATAATCTTTATTGATTAATTATCTACTTAATACGGAAATTATAATTAGTTCAGTTCATCAAGTCCTAAGAAACTTTTAGAATTTGTATATATATCCTTAAACAATATAAAACATACTTTTTCCAATCCAATATCGGATAGGTTTAATAAAGGAACCTGTAGTGGCAATCGAATTGAACATTTCAAATTGAACAATCGAGTTATTAGAAATATTGTAGAGTGCTACAAAGAAATCTATGTGATGATTGAACTTTATTATCTCTTTATTATTTTCTTGAATTCTTTAAGCTTTAATTCCATAAAGTAATAAAATATTATTATGTTGTTTTCTTAGTCTATCCGTTTAACTTGATTTTTAGTGCAGTCGAAGTCTTCTTTTAATTATATCAAACTAGTGTTTTTAAAATCTGATATTTTCAAAGAATTTAATACATACAAGCACTTAGTACCCATATATACTCATAGTTATCTATCATATAACAAAATGTGCTTAGTTGAGAATTACTTAGTCGTTGTAAATACAGCATAACTCGTGAAATACTACTCGAAATTTCTTAAATAACAACAAACAAAAAGCATATCAGACTGAATAAAACGTAATCTAAAATTTAACGAGGCCGTTCCAAATGATCGTCTCACAAAAATATTGTATCATAAACTGTTTATCCGCTATACGGAACAATAGAAATCGGTAGCTTAGCTATTGTCTTGAGGATTTAATGTTTAATATGAAAAATAAACGTTGTGGAAAATGCTAGCTGTAATTGAAATGTTATGGAATGGTTTCGAGTATGTTATAAAATAAGAAAAAGCAAGAAAAGCCAGTAACCCTGGACATTAGAGCAAATAGGATAATTTTAGCGACGCTCACCTCGTTGCAATAATCGTAAAGAATTGTAAAATCGTCCAGGGTTGGTACTGTTTAAAGATATTTAGTGTTTGAATAACATAATTCTATTTTGAAAAAAAACACTAACAGGAAGGCTTAGAAATTCAAAAGAATTGTGTGAATTCAAAAGTGCTCGACCCACACACGTGTCAGAAGTGAAAATTCTTTGGCAAAATTCAAAGATACCAAAATCGTCGCCTTACTCCATGACCCGAACTTGAAATATTACTCTCAATGAGCCTAAAGAAGTTTTACTTCAAAAAGAATCATCCAAATCGGTTCACCCAGTCGAGGCAACAAACTCAAAAAAGCAGTCAACTATCTAAAAACAATTCATCATCCTGATGATGAACTTTTATCAACTAAAGTTTTTATATTTAGTTGATATTCATATTATTGCTCTGACAATAGAGTGGTATACCTGAATCGTTTTTATAATTGATTACTATCAAACCTATTTAACTTGAGTGGTTTCCTTTACAGGAGACGCCCAACGTTTTCCCTTACAAAAATTCTAAATTGTTATAGCTAACAGGAAAAGCTAACATGTCGATTTGATGAAAACTAATAATATTTAACTGTCTCTATTGTTAAATGTCTCCATATGATTTTGTTATAATTATCGTTATAATCTATACTTAATATTATAAAGCTGAAGAGTTTGTTTGTTTGTTTGAACGCGCTAATCTCAAGAACTACTAGTCTGATTTTAAAAATTCTTTCGGTGTTGGATAGCCCATTTATCGAGGAAGTTTTTAGGCTATATATGTATATATCATCACGAAGACCAAATGGAGCGGAGCATTGCGGGTGAAACCTCGCGGAACAGCTAGTCTATATATAATTGTTACTCCTCCTTTTGAAATCGGTTAGTAAAGCATTTGTTATTTAAATAAAAAACTCAATGATAACTTGAAATGATTTCCAAATGCAATATCGTCAGCCCTCGCGTCTCAAGTTTGTTTAACATTCAACCGAAAGTCTTTTATTGTTTCCATCGCGAGTAATAAGGAAAATAATTGAAGGAATTAATCCTAAAAGTTTAATGGAAACTGAGAAATTCAGCTCTCGAAACTAAAACCAACACCTCACTAAGTTAATTTCGCTCTTACGATTATTCTTTTTCCTTTTTATGTCCGGAACTTTCTATCTTATTATTGGAACATAATTAATTTATCGGTTAGAGATTGTGACCTTTTGACCGGATTTCGGAACTGTGTTGAAAATGTATTGTCAATAATAAGATTGAAATCTTTATTCCTTTGATTTATTGTTAAGTGTAATTTAAGATTCATTTAGTTTATTCCTGGATATAAGGGTAAACGCAAATATTAAACTATAGAATATTACAGATTCGAATATAAAATTTGGTCATGCTATTTCTTAAACACATACAATAATAAACACAACACGCGAGACAAATACTTACGATAAACAAGCTCATAAATGATTTCAACTTATTTACAACAAACAGCTCATTAAATTATCCACTATTATTTTTGTGTGTAGGTAATTATTACCTTCATTATAAAAAAAATCAGACAGCTTTGTAATATCGATTAGGAATGTGATAAGTTTTCCCTTTATTTCATACAAATGACAAAAAAGACAGAAAAGGACCTATCTAAAACATGGTGTAAATGAAGCTATTATTTCACCGATTGCCTGGGAGCTGTGATAACCTTTCGGATTTTGGTATTATGATGAATTTGAACCTTACAGATTTATGGAATCGACTCTTGTTTGGATGTAATTCCATAGAGCTTTCGCTCCACTAAACTCGTGTTATTTTTCAATAGTCCTTTTCCATTTCATTTTCCGTCCTACTACTACATTATGTTATTTAAAATGAAATTCAAAATTATTATGATTCTTCTTTAACTAAATCCTAATTGTTTAAGAATACGAAAGCGCAAATTAAATTAATTAGGTTTAATGTGCGCATTGAGAGAATTTATTCTAAAACTGTATAACATTAACATTATTAAAATACTGAAGACAAAAGTACTAGAGCTTATTAGAATAATTGTAATGTTAACAAAGACAAAAAATAAACATAAATAAGACATTACGCGTATTTTATTAACGAAATATCCATTAAATAATATTGTAAATGTAGACGTTTTGAACAAAAAGAGTATCGTATTCCCTCGGATAATATAATTTTTTATTACTCACAGTGACACCGTATTTTATTGAATTGACTGAGGAGTTTGTAGAATTATACAGCACAAAATTTCTTGAGTTAACTGTTATTTCCTTTTTCAGTTCGGTTTCATGTTCATTAACCGACTTCAAAAAAAGGAGGAGGTTATCAATTCGGCCGGTATGTTTTTTTTTTTTTTTATGTATGTACACCGATTACTCCGAGGTTTCTGAACCGATTTACGTGATTCTTTTTTTGTTCGATGCGGGATGGTGTCGAATTGGTCCCATAAAAATTTTATTCGGATAGGCCCAGTAGTTTTTATTTTATGAGCATTTTTGTCTGTATTTGTAAATGTTGCAAGTGCAAGTTTGAAGTCGGTTGTTTTTAACGCAGTTATCACTTGTTTCCTAGCATTTATCTTATAAAGTTGGAGATAATTCACTTCTTTTCCTAAGCAAAAAGCTCTAAGCTATGAATTTTATAAAAAGATGCTGTAAATGTACGCTTTGAAACATCAAGTTTTTACCGCAAAGAAAAATAATAATTCCAACTCCAAATCCAAAATCTCATATCGCAAGCAAACGCAATATCAAAGTCGTTAAAGTCCAAAAATATTAATAGTTTTCGTGCAAATGCGTTGCAGTAACATGGATTTCGATTTGCGGCATTGCAAAATAAACCCTTTAGCGTTGCGTTGGGAGTGATTGAAAAAATAAATTGCGGTTTAGTTTACGGAGCCCGATCCTATCAATCCGTTTTCCAATACCAAGATTGATCCTACTTTAAGTGCTTTGACTATTTCTAACGGAGACTCGGTGTCCAGGATTTGATCACGCAAACACTTTAATACTACTTATTTATGGTTGTGGCGGAATGTATTTGTATGCTATGTATTTTTTTTTTTTTCGTTAAACTCGTATAATTCTTAATGACATTTTAGGCGTTGTAAAACAAGACAACATCCAATGTTATTCGTATTTATACTTATAAGCTACAGAAATGTGGGCCATTAATGAATTTCCTAAATTCAATAAGTACCTACTCAGGTGTCAGATCCTCACTTCTTTATCGTAATATATGTTTTCTACAACAAAAGTAACCGACATACCTAGTTTACTCCATACTTCAAATTTTAAAATGGGGCCAAAAGACAAAATTTCCTATTTATCCATTATATCCATCAATCGGTTGAAAATCCACGGAAACGAAAACCAAACAACCAGTCTACTTCTTTGTTTTTGGAAACGTCGTTTAACACACTCTTTGTTCCAAGCATATACATTTACTCCACAAATACCTGATCTATAACCACCACCTTCGTAATAAACAATCCAATAAAAACGGCAATCCTGACCAAAGCTGGCTATTTACAAAATGCGCACTCAGAGCGTGATATACCAACCATTTGCGAATGCAACTGCAACCAAATAAAGTAGACGCATATAAATTTACATCAACTGAAACTCCGTACATACCTTTTATCTCAAAAGGATGAATATTACTTTGTCTTTTCACACTACGTTCTTTCTGTTTGCTTTGACATATCAATTTTTTATTATGTTTCTCCGCGTACAATGTAATGTGAAATAGAAAATGTTATAGAACTGATAGCGATCGAAATGAGAAAAATTTACTGAATAGAAATGTGGTAAAAAAATTGTTTTTCATTTTGGAGAGAACTGTCGTTTCTTAATAGAATAACATAGAGCCGTTATTATGCCGTTGTAACATTTAAATTGACACACATGAATCGAAATAAATTATGATTTTTCCCTAAATATGTAACAGAAGTTCCCTAAATATGTAATAGAAACAGATGTTGTATTGACAAGTTACGTATTATTTCGCTTTTAAGTAAATATTATACAAGTAATTTTCCTTATTACTTAAGTTTAATTTACCTTTACCGTGCTGCAAGCAAACGTGCATTCTCTAAGATCCGCTTAAATTCAGAGTTCCATGTAATTTTCGGTACCTACTGCTTCGGTAGCTTCGGTAGCTATGTGCCTTGTATGAAACTTCTAAGCTCAAACTAACTAAAACCTTTGTACTTTCTTAAGATTACATAACTTGATTGTTACACATATCCTTCTGGCTGAAATGTCATGGTGGCTTAATGCGGGATTTACACGGGTCGATTTTCGTCGTGCGGCTAGTTGCTTCACAAATCGCCTCCTCACGCCGCATTGCTAGCCTATTTACACAGGTGACTAAAATCGCACGCAGCTCGATCATTTTTTTTATTCATGGTTAGCAACCAATGGTTACATGCAGCGAGCGATCTCCTGCAACTGATCGTTTTACACGGTCGATATTAGTCACCAGGCCGCATGCGACCGATCGCCGTGCGGCCAAAGTCGGATGCTAGTCTACTTTGGGGCTTGCGATTTTAGTCACTTGCGGCCTAGCCGAATTGCCATTTAGACGGTCAATTTTCGCCGTGCGGCGGAAATCGTGCGGCTTTAGTCACCCGTGTAAACACCGCATTAGTCTTTACCAACTACACAGAAATTATATGCGTTATGCGTACACATTTTTGTTTATCGTATTGATTTTTATTATTTTATTTTTATGTAAATTAAATACAGATAATGAGCAGTGTTGGCGCATCAACTTCAACAAAATGCGGCTTTCCACACCCACAGGCCACAACTGCTTTTTTTCCTGCTTATCGATGAAGGAAAATATGATGAGAACTTTGACAACCGCAGACGTCAGCTAGAGGGTTTATAAGTGTCATACTAGATCAACATGCTGGACTACTATCAGTTAGATTGATTATCATAGTAGACCTATGTTATAGCATTGACCATAAATATGGGCAATTGACAGTCATTTTTAATAACTTCTAAATGTGAAAAGAACAGATACTAAACTTTGATCTTAGCCAAAAGGGCGAGAAGCGATAATCCATACTTAATATTATAAATGCGAAAGTAACTCTGTCTGTCTGTCTGTTACTCAATCACGCCTAAACTACTGAACCAATTTTCATGAAATTTGGTATGGAGATATTTTGATACCCGAGAAAGGACATAGGCTACATTTTATCCCGGGGAAATGACGCAATCCCGGAAATCCCACGGGAACGGGAACTATGCGGGTTTTTCTTTGACTGCGCGGGCGAAGCCACGGGCGGTAACCTAGTTATAGATAAATAACATTAATAACAATTTGTATTTTTTTTTTCATTGACTTTAAAGAAAATTGATCAGTGAAACAGTTGTATGAGCCACATTCACTTTAAAATACATATTAAGCTTATCAAAACAACAAGACATTACTTGTTATCACATTAATTATGTAGTCATACAATGTCGTATACGAATCATCCTTCCTTCCTCCAATGTCGTCCAGATAAGTCCATTGAGGTCAGTTCCATAAATGCAGTTATGCTGATAAGAATTATCATTATTTTCCATTAAACATAATATGTGAAGAAATGGAGGAGTCATAGGAAATTTTCACTTTTTATTGATTGTTATAAAATGCGGGTTTCTTAATTTTCAGGGAACAAATACGTTAGTGTAAAACTACTATGACTTATAATTATAGGAGCCGGTCATAGCACAGATAATACCAACTATACTTGTCATAATTTAATGATTGTCGATATAAAGAAACTTTTAAGGATTGCTTCTCTTAAATTATTTATTTGTTTGTTAAACTATTCAATTACCTATTTGGGTAAAATATTGTTTGAAATCAAAACACACATCATTTAACGTAAACAAAGTACTTTATTGCATTTTTAAAACCTTATAATTTCTATTTTAGTATTTTATACTAAAGTTACAAATAAAATCACTT
>CAJQZN010018306.1:0-10295 GCA_907164685.1 Colias eurytheme | reverse complement strand
AAATTTTGAAGTAGATAGAAATAAAAGACCAAAAACTTGGTTTTTTGAATTTTTCACCTAAATTTTTAGGTTATGTGAAAAAATTGTGAATACAAAAGTTGTAGAACTTTTAATTACCTACACTTTTGCCATTGAACTTTTTTCTATAGGACTTATAGTTTTGTCGGAAATCGAGAGAAACCATTTTTTTCTCTTAAAAGCTCCCCCCTCCCGCTTCCCGAACTCGGATTGACCGTAATTTATTTTTCCTTACATTTTTATCATATTCCCCTCCTTTTCTAATGGGTTTCATCCGACTGCGATTTTTTTTTGTTTCAAAAATTATCTACTCTAGTCTAAATAATTGAAATAAAATTTTGATTTAGATACAAAAAAATTATCAGAATCTATTAAGGACTATATGTATATCCCTCAATAATTTATAGGTAAGAAGATAGATTAGGCTTTTAATTTTCTTAAAATTGTACCGTTTTAGACCCCATTTTTTTGCATTTTATGCGATCATTGTGCTGGGAAAATCGTATTTCAGCGACAATTTTGTATGACGTCGTACAATTTTTATAAGATGATCGTAGATCTGAATATATTATCTTTAAATTAAGATATTACTTTGTTCTCACGTGTAATTGCTTTGAGTTAAAATGGTACCGTAAAATAGCGTTTTTTGTTAAAAATCGGTAATAGCACCCTTAAATACTTAAATGAAAATTTGATTTGATTGAATAGAAATGTTAATTAGTAAGATAATATGAACATATTATTATTATTTTACGGTAAGACTGTTACCCGATTGTCTCAATAAGTGCTATAATAAAAAAAATAACAACGTGTTTTATTACAGAAATCATTTACTTTATATACATTTCCTAATACGATATTGGAATTATATATAATTCCAAGGAAGATTATACATTTACTAGGATATGTATGCATTAAATAGTTTATTAAACAATATTTTATACATTTCCTAAGTGGCATCGGCATTGTACACATTTCCTATTAGTTTGAGACCCATTCGTTAAAAAGTCTTCAAATAACGTTTGTTTTATTATCTCGAAACTGCAATTAATAAAAAATGAAAATATTTTTTTTTTAATAATTAATAAAAAATATCCTGTCCAGGATTTTTCCAGTCAAACCATTTTTAATACACTTAATTTATTATAAAATTGGTCTCATTCTATTATCACGCCGTTGCATTTCGACTTATATTCGGATCTTAGACCACTAGGATTTGTATACAATTCCTTGATTTCATACATTTCCGGTAACATATACATAATTTAATTTTATTTATTTACATTAAGTATATACATAATTACATACTGATATTATATCTACCTATACATAATATATATATGTATATATCATGTTTTAACTGATGTATTTATTTATTAGTATTTAATTATTTATCATATTAATAGAAATATATCTTTCACATAATATACTCATGTTAAATTATCATTATATACAATTCTAGACTGAAACTCCAATAGTCACTTGGGGTCACTGAAAATCAGTGGTGGTGAGGTATTAATCACCTTGCCATCATATACTGAGTTGGCTCCATTTGTCAGGTCACTCACTGCCACATTACAGTTCTTAGGAATAAGATTATTTTTATTTAATTATTTTTCTTTTTATTTCTTTTTGTTTTTCCTTCGTTTATAAATGTATCTCGTGTTGTGATCTTGACAATAAATGTGTTTTATTTATTTATTTATTTAATGTCCCTTACTGCATGCTTTTCATGCAGTTGTCCGCACCATATGTATTGTGGTCTTTGTCCATACACACTTTCTCCAAAGCCCTGCTTTGGTCTTGTTTGATGTATAAGCTCCTGTATATTAGTAAAAGTTAATCAAATATTTAATTCTTATTTCTTGAAATTTGGTATAGTATTCTTTGTGTGATACAAATCAAAACCAACAGTCAGGTTAGGTAGACTACAATTTACAAAACTGGCAGGGTTGCCATGCAATGGTTGGTGGTTAATGAAACACTTGACTTGACTGTAAGCTTGTATTGAACTGCTTAAACTGTAGAACAACAGGACTATATATTCTAGACGCACACATACAATAGATTACACACTACACTGTAAACTGTAGAAGACATAGTTCACTATATATTTTGTAGTCTTTGATTATTTATACAACAGACTAGAAATAAATACTATGTATGCGATTATACCAGCTATTCTAGCCATCCATTTTAGTGTTCCTTAAAATTAAGTACATCTTAGTCAAAGGACAACTTATTGTGCCCTTGCCCGTAATGCACTCATAATAATTTTAAGTTGAATGTTTGTCATTCTTTATGTACCAAACACAGTCACGGCCACGGCGCTTATTCCATTTTACTGGTATTAAAACAGATGAAATCCTTCATGATCCCATATCCTTCTTAGTAGCAAATGTAGAAATCCCTTTCTTGTGTCTACAATGTTTTTGTGGAGAATCGTATTTACATTTTACATTTAAAAATCCGAGTACTTCTTCTTCTCTGGTACAAAATATTATGTTGACAGTTGACGTTGACACTTGACGCCAAAGACTTGAAAATAAAAGGTACGTGTACATATATTTACATTAGTGCCATCTAGTGGCTCTGGAAGGAAAAGAACATCAAGTCTGTGTTTAACGTGCCATCTAGTGTGTTAAAAGCAAAAGACTAAGAGATATAATCGAACACGTAGTACGTTATTTCCCCACTGGCGCTTTAATTGCGTAAATTCATAGTGCAACTTTTTTTGTATGGAGTGCACCGTCTGTTGTATACGTAGTATATTATTATTAGTCTGTGGTTTAAGTATATCATGTTACTGATACTGTATACGAAATGTTTCTTACTTTAATGAATATTCAACTTTAAAAATAAAAACTATTACAAAAATAATTAGTATCTAATAAGTAATAAAAGAAGTAATTACATAATATTACTGAATACTGATACACTATCTTTAAATAATAAGTTACAAAAACACACCCTTTTCAAGTTGTAGAGCTCTCTCTTTCCAATCCATAAGACCGTCTTGCTCGTCCATAAACTTGCTTGCGTCCTGTGAGTCTTGTGAAAACTCTACAGAGGACCTAGAGTTGTTAGATTCTTGTATATTTCTGATCTCCTGGTACTCGTCATGCTCGAAATATCTCGACTCTACTACGATTAGAGAAGCCTTTTTTAACAAAAAATATTTTCTATGCTCTTTAGTAGGTAAATTAACACAAAAAAGTGTTTAAACTTTGATACTAATTTAAACACTTATTTTAATTATAGAAGTTGGGTTTTTTTTCGCTATAAAATTAATAAACCATCCTTTTTTACCGAAATAAAACTCGTTCATTCATAGACTTATGAAAAGCACAAAAATCGTTTATGAACTAATTTCCCCCGTTATATTAGATAATATGTAACTTAAAAATTTCAATTGTTGTTAATAATTTGAAACAATTCAATACCTAACTATGGCTAATGGATAAGAGTCTATGGCTACTTTACGGTTTACCGTCTATTTTAGGTAGGTACATAATATTGTAAAGTTATGATTCACCTGAAATCGGGTCACTACTTTAAACGTATAGCGAGAAAACTAATCTGTGGGAGAAATTTTCTTGAAGTCAGTTGCAAAGTAGCTTCGTAAAATACTTCATGTTATAATATGAAACAAATGAACGTACCATCCGGCGCTCCATCCAAATCCTGAGACCTGAAATATGTGACCTTGCGTGGTTCCGCATAATCTATAACATAGGAACGATGATGAGCAATAGTCTTGTCATACTTCTTGTGCGAAAAAGTCAGTTCCTCCCGTTGCTTATCATCTGGTCGACCAATTTCTAGGATCACTCTGTCATCAGTCTCTCTCTTTTCCTCTTCAGCATCTTTCAATACCGTGTAATTTGCTATCAGGGGAATGGGGGATTCCTCGTAGTTGTTGTACATTTTCAGGACACTGGATATATTTAATGATAAGAATTTAGTTCACTGAAATTAAGTAGAACCGTGCGACACCCACTTGTATGTGATTAGAACTGTGTCGTACACTTTTCTCTGCTATTGTTATGTATATTCGATCAAAGTTGTATTGTGTACACAAGTGTTGTTCAGTTTTTAGTCTTTTGAGGCGTTTGTCTGTGTCGCATTGTGTATTAAATGTTTGTTTTCGTTTTATACGTTTTATATTAATATCAATGCTAGAGGCCACCCACAATTTGTCATATTCTCTTAACCCTTAAATTGTCACCCCTAGATATCTTGTGTGTATAATGTCCAAATTTGGAGGATGTGTTTGAATTAGGATAGAAAAGAGGAAAATGAAAAAAAAATAATAAAATTTTAATTATTTCTATTGTTTTCACTATGTCACATAAAACGGACATTGCCAATTATATGTACATGTTTGAACCGTCACATATAACGGACATTGCACATTATTCCTGCAACCGTGGTACATGAGTACAATGCACATTTTTAACTCTGTGATTCAAAATTATTATCAAATTATAATTATGGACGTTCTAGTATAAGCTTTTCAAACATCTGTCTTAAAATATTGGTTAAAACTTTAACGATATCGTTAAAAATAATGGATTTTAAAAAACAACACAACCAAAAATCACAGCCTAAGAATATACTAAGAATTGGAATAGAAATAGTATAACAAAGCCTGAGAACTTATCTAATACACCAAGAAAGTCCTCTTCTCATTCACTAAATTGTTCAGATTGAAATGTGTTTGCTTCATCGTATGCAAAGAAGTAGTATATCATGCCTGAAGTACCAAAACAAACAGGAAATTTAAATCGCTTTTTTTTGGATTCTTTAGCATAATATATATCCATTTGCTGCCAGTTTTTTTAATTTGTAAGGTATAATTATCTAAATTTTCACACATTGGGTGGTATTTCTGGTAAGTAACACGATGCTGTGACTGAAGAACTACTGAGAAGTAGGAAAGATTCATCTCGCACCGTATGTAATGGCTGTAATTCTGCCGCAATAATATTTTGTTGATGGTAAAAATTCTGCGTTTTTGGGTTTTCATTGTGTCTCAAATGAATATGTCGCATAATTCCGGAGGTATAGAGTATAATACTGGGGGTAAATGATTGACACTGCTATCATAGTGAAATCACTCCTGTAGGTCTACATTTCCTTCGAAATCGTCATCTCAACTCAACGCCAGACTCTTCAGCTTCCGCTAGAATTTTAATTGAATTTTAGGGAATTTTTTTTATTGATTGCCAACTCATGCTCCTGTAAAACATGATAAAAATAGAGAAAAATATATAAAAAAGATGACGTTGAAAATTGTGGGCCTTATTGGCAACGTCCGTTACATAGGACATGTGAAGAATATCCTAGTGTATACTCCAAGTTGTCAACGTCCGTTTTATAGGACATCATAAATAAACTAAGATTTTTATTCCAAATATTGTAAAATATGTAAAAATTATGTCAAAATACTATACTTACAATCGTATTCTAACTAATAATATAACATCATAAGCAAAATAGCCAAAATACTTACAGTTATTACCAATTTTATCAGAAGAGTCAAAAGATCCGTTTTTTGCAAATTTCAAATGGTCACCATTCGCGATTGTACTTCGCTTCGCTAATGAAACCTGCATGTACGCGAAGGACACAGCTAGTACCTTCCCAATATACCAATTAGCAATGCCTAGGTCTACTGTAACAGCGCCAGCATGTGTGTAAATACTATGTCCTTTAAAACGGACGAAATCAATTTAAGGGTTAAGTTCTCAAGTGGAATTAAAAAGAGCTAAGCTCACTAAATAATGTCCTGTATCCTTTTTTTCCATGTTTTAGTTACAAGAAATCTTACGATCAATTGATAACAACAATTCCTTTGTTCAAAAGGTGATTTATACATTAATAAAATTATATAGAATAAAACAAATTTTACTAAATAATGCGATCCAGGTCCGCTGTCAAAAAGGGTTTTCAGATTAGGATTTGTAGAAATAAAAGCAACTAAATTCGTGATAGCAATTTATTGACCAGCAAAAATAATTCGCGTGCTTTAAGCACTGTTATTAATAAATACATTATATTATAGCTATTCAATTAGGAAATTGTAATTGAGGTTAAATTTATAATAAACTTAGTTTGCCTACTGTTTACAATCAGGCAAATGAAAATGCACTTGCCATATTATGCTCTTTGCGATAAAAATTAAGTCTCTTATAATAAAACATAATTTTGCTAAATCCCAACATCTTACATGAAGGAATTTATATAAATCATGTAAAAAAAACCATGCCGAAAAAATCTTAAAACAATATGTGATGAACTATGTGAACTAGCAGTTCTATGCAATGTTCGTAAGCTGATATTCAAATATGATTTTAAATAATAAGTACAATACATTAACAAATATAATAATATTATGTAACATAATCGTAAAAGGTGACTGGACTGGTATTGTAATAACATTAGAAGAAGATTGTAATTTAGCAAAAACACCTCTGATACCTTGGAACACGAAAATGACATATGCAGAATTTTAATAAATTACTTAAAAATATAAATAAAATAGATTGGATTGGATTTACAGGATTGTTTAACTAATATAATTTTTGCATAATATCGAAAAGTTTGGTATGTCATTTAGGGCCGATTTTTCAATGCTTGGATAAAGTTTATCCGTCCAATAAAGTATTGCACGATAATATTAAAATGTCACATAAACTGTCAAATGCAGGCAATTAGAATACGTTTTAAAAATGGTAGTTTTATACATTATTTGACGAATAAGTTTTAACCAAGGATTGAAAAATCAGCCCTTAGAGAATTTAAAATGCAATATATTTTATATCGGGTGTACGTGTTTCCGAACGTAACCTTGGTCGTTGTAAGCGAGCTAATAGGGGTAACTTACACCTTATTGGCGCCGCTTACCCCGGGTAAGTATATGCCAAACCGCTATTCACCAACCAAATAGTGTGCTGCCTCACGAGCCGGCCAATCACGTCGTCGCGGCCGTTGACTAGCGGCCTTAGTAGCTTTTGTTATTGTTAGTTTCAACAAAAGCGAGAGCTATAGAAAACTCTTTGAAAGAATCGCAGAACGGTCGCTATGTTAAATTAAGTCTGTCGTCTCATAATGAGTCGTCAAGTTCTTCGCCTACCCCGACTATAGTTTTCAATATTGAAGCAGCTTTACTAAGACGTACGGAAACATACCCGATAAAAATATTTCTATTAAGGGCCGATTTTTCAATGCTTGGTTAAAACTTATCCGTCCAATAAAGTATTACACGATAATATTAAAATGTCACGTAAACTGTCAAATACGGGCAATTAGAATACGTTTTTAAAATGGTAGTTTTATACATTATTCGACGAATAAATTTTAACCAAGGATTGAAAAATCAGCCCTAAGTATATCAAAAGCTATTTCACTGTTCATAGATTACAAAATAATACATATTGTATTTATCAGTTATTAACCATTCTTGTTGACATTTCCTTATTCACATAGCACAATGTATTAAATCTATTTATAATAACATTTACAATCAGACATTAATTTTGCGTATTTTGAAGAATTCCTGCATAACTTCGTCCGTAACTTTCGCCCGTCTCGCCTGGTAGTCTTGGATGATAGGTGTTATTGTATCTATGGCTATCTTCTTTAACTCGCCGGTTAATAGTTCTCCGGATTCGTAGGATTTTTTAATCTGTGAAAAAAAATATAGAAAAACTTAATGCAAATATACAAAAGACATTCATTATCTAGGTAAATAATCCACAGAACAGGATTTTTCTGTAGTTCAACAAAATATTTTAATGTAGTTTTTAACTCACAGAGCATACAAAATTTATTTAAAAATGGTTTAACCATTTACTGTTTTTAAATTAAGATTTTAAATTTTTTTTTTTAAGGTTGCTATTGACATTACCAATTAAATCCTAGTTTAAAATATTTCACATCAACTGGGAATTTATTTAGAATTAAATACACATTTATACTAAGCTGATACTCACTTCAGCTAATCTCTCATCATCTTCAAGGAAGAAAGTAAGGTATTTATAAGATATATCCACTTCACTGTTGCCGCCCTTCTCTCGGTGTTCCTCTACAGTTGGCTGACCACCAGAAAATGCGTATTTATTTATCTGTGAACGATAAAAAAATAATTGAAAATATTTTTATAACACTACAAAAATTATTAAAATATGACCAATGGTGCCTGGTTAATTTATTGTTCTTTTTTTATGACAATTTAAAACAAAAGTAATGCGAAATACTATTTTAGAAATCGATTAAAACCTACCGAAATCATAGAAAAATATGAGCATCCACATAACAAGAAATATTGCATATCTAAAATTGACAACCCTATCCCACATACCTTGTTCTTAATCTGCTTAGGGGTGTCATTCAGGAATATTGACGCGTTAGGGTCACTAGCTGACATCTTATGTTGAGCGCCTTGTAACGCGGGGAGGAAAGCCGCGTGCAAAAGTGCTGGTTTCGGCAGTTTTAGTCGAGCGGCTACGTCACGTGTCATACGGAAGTATGGGTCTTGGTCGATCGCGCAGGGTACTAAACAGGGTAACTGAAATAATAAGTTAAATTTAATAAAACAGTCATGAAAAAAAAATGTTGTGTGGTTTTATGAAACCACGGTAAAAGTGAAACTGTTCGAATGGTTCCGAACACTGCTTTGTGTAGCGCATGTCGCGTGACGGTCGTAAGGTACCTACTCGGCAGCCGCGATACACGCGACATGCGCTACACAGACCAAAAAGTTTGAGACGATGTAATAAAAGTTTCACTTTAAAAATGTTTTATAGAATAAACAATTGTGGTTACATTAAATTTAAAAAAGGCTCAATAAAAAATATTAAAAGGTGCTCTTTTTCTGAAACCTAAAAGCATGCCAATTAAATTAATGGTTTAATATTTCGAACAACTAATAAAAAAATAAATTTAACA
The DNA here is from genome assembly GCA_907164685.1 of Colias eurytheme. NCBI lineage: Eukaryota > Metazoa > Arthropoda > Insecta > Lepidoptera > Pieridae > Colias > Colias eurytheme. Next base: position 1,325 of record CAJQZN010018306.1, on the reverse strand, counting down.
TATAGAATTCTGTAAATTAAACTTCAGATATCATACTCACAACTTTATTTTCAAATATAAATGGAAAGCTAGTAGAGAACGCTGGCGCCGCTTCTATGGAAGGGAAGGTAATTTTGCCGATAACATCTGAGTCTCCAAAACCAAAGATACCCTTAACTTGGTTAAATGTGACGCACTTTTGTACTCGCAACATGTTTTGGTAGAATGCTGGGCATTGTCTGAAAGAAAACCATATAGTTTTAGAGTAAAGTGTTCTACTTAGAAATGACCCACCAAAAAATACTGAAAACAAAAGAAATTACATTATATCATACAATTTCACAACATAGATGGCGGAAATTATGGAACATTAATATTTTGATTGTGATTGTATAGTCTGCCAGACTATAATTATTAATACCAAAAACCTTTTCTCATTTCATTTCTAAACTGAAGATATTAATGAACTCAATCTCTTTCATTCTGCACAGCAACAAAACAATAAAAATTAATAATACTTACCCAATAAAATCCAAATCGTTAAACACAAATGTATTAGCAGGATCAAAACCGACAGCTATAATATCCTTTGCATTGTTGAATGCCATTTGTCTTGCATCCTCTATCTTAATATCCCTCCACATGACTTTCTCATCATCTGTCAGTTGAATTATAAGTGGAACATTGAATACATCTTGTAACCATCTGAAAAAATTGTTTGGGATTATTATTTATTGGGATATTAGCTGTTACCTGCAGTTTCACCTGCATGGTCAAAGCAAAAAATCCTGGAAATAGGATGTTTTACACTGGTAAATACTAAATAGTAACCTATATCATTCTCTAGTAAAACTATCTTAACATCAGGCTAGATTGTGGTCGAGCGCTTCATTATTTACAATAAAATCTCCAGACATAAAAATTGCCGCAAAATATGATGTGAAAAAGTACAATCAAACACACTTTTAGATTTATAACATTCATAAGTATCTACTGTCATTCCAATATACGTAAATGACGCAGCTAACTTAATTAGCCATTTTATTAAGAGACTGGGCTCTTTATGAACCATTAAAGTCAAACTCAAACATTTATTTATTCAATTACTTCTTCTAGAAGCCCTTTTCAATCGTCATAACATATTTTTAATATTACAAAACAATGATAATTCACTTACTTTGTAAATATGAATGGTATAAGATGCCCTATATGCATGCTCTCCGAGGACGGACCCCTCCCTGTGTAGAGGTAGAACTTCTTACCAGCTTCATGTAGATTTAATATTGTATTCAAATCTCGATGCGAGAAAAATATACCTCTCCGTAGGAAGTGATGAGCTGAAACAT
>CAJQZN010018301.1:0-10765 GCA_907164685.1 Colias eurytheme | reverse complement strand
GTTTTTCATATAATTTAGTGATGGGAAAAGAAATATCGATTTTATTTAATTGTATTTATTTATCAAACTTATGGATGTTTTTCATTCCCCTTACTTCATTAAAACAGGCCAAACAATAATATTGTTTGCAACCAGTGCATTCTGTGAGAATTTTCTTTACTTTTTTGTCGGCCTCACGACTTGTTAAGAAGGTGCGGAGTTTTTCGTAACATCCTACACATCTCCTCTTCTTTGATCCCTTTAAGAGATGATGTGCCTTGTTTGTTGGCTTGTTGACTTGGGCAAGAGTTAAATTTTGATGAGCCATACACCGATTGCCGGGTGTTTTGGATTTGTCGCTAGTTGATTCAATGAACAAACACACTAATAGTAATCATGATTATCAACCTATTTGAAGAAAGTTACTCAACATGTCACATTCACGTTTCTATTAACGATATTTATTATAACGAGTAGTTAGGATGTTTGAAAATTACCTGTATCCACATTCAAGTCCTTCTTTGTAAAAGCTTCAATAAGTTGTTCCACAAATAGTCTCGAATGCGTTGCACAACACTAACCGCGTGAAGCTAGCTTAGGGTGCGGTACGAGGTGCGCGGTGGTACGAGGTGTTCGCAACCTCGTTCCGCACTGTGTTAGAATTTTTATTTGTTCAGTGCGGCACGAGGTCTAAGAAACCCGGTATTAAGGTCGGTATACCATTGAACTAGGAATCAATAACACATCTCAGATATATAGATATCACTTTCCTACACTGAACCAGATGGAAGTTATGCCTCCCGCACGACAGAGAAGTTTAAGTTTTTTCCTACCGCTATAACGACGAGACACGGACAGGGTGTTTCAAGCCCTGTTTCGCAGCTAACGTGTTAAGAAACGAAACATTATTTTTAAAGTACAAAAGAAAGGTTATAATTTACATGTTAGTTCATAAGAATTTATCAAATGATGAGAATTTATAAGCATCATGTAATTTTTAAGAATAATATTTTTCGATATATCACGAACTTTGCCCAATTTTTAAAGAAGATTCAAAATAATATCAGTACTCGTTCGAAATTATAGAATATTTTAATGATAAAAACGTTTCACGCAAATTAAAATTATAGCTCTGAAACTTTGTATTTCGTAAAATATTTTAGTAGTCACACTCAAAATAAACAAAAAACAATAAACCGTCTTACCCGACATGAAATAATTATGCATAGTGTCCTTATCAATTTTGCCAGCGTTATACAGTTGTAAGGAAGCTTTTCTGAACAATTTCTGCATTTTCCCAAGAGTGTCCCACCATACTGCCTGATCTTCTGCTTGTAGTTTGGGAACGCGCTGAAATATCAATAGACCAACTTAGGGCTACTAACAACCAAGACCTAAGTTAGAATACTTACTAGTTACTTATAACTAAAGAATTTACAATAAACAATTATATTGAAAATCAAACATTTTAAAATTGTCCGAACCAAAACTCTGCTTATCCGTGTATTAAGCAGAGTTTCTAATGTTTGATATTATTTTTTGGAACATTATCACAAAATAAGCAATAAGATTTGTATTATTTTAAGAAGTCCCTTTTTTATTTAAGAAATAGGAAATGTTTGATCGAAGGCTAACATAAACGCGCTCGGTTATATTCCAAAGATCTGTATTTGTTTTATTTGAGTTTTTCAAACATGCTCAATAATAAGTATAAAAGATTTGATTGAAGGGATTCATTTTACCGTAGGGACTCTTAAAGTCGCTTCAAATTGATTTTGTTGTATTCATTCTATGTTACATGTCTATAGGGACACAATATACTTAAATGTTCGTTTCTTTTTTCATCAAATTTAGCTCATAATAAGAATATGCAAAATACACGAAATAAATTCAATGTTCACTTGAACATGAGATTGAGTTGAGTTAGAATAATTTTCATATAATCTCAACTAATATATTTATATTTCAACTGTTATACTCTTTTTAACAGTTCACAATGAACAAAAATTAAACAAAACATAACAAAGTCACCCTCATTATTAACCCCGGTATTAAAATATCTTTTCAATACACAACACAGCACAGTGGAAATTCATAATTGTTTATTTATATTCAGAGTTTTAACATACATTTGCATACAGGCGACATCGGATTTATTCGAAGCTTTATTCCCCATATATTCCGCGAAACGCTTTCTGTTACACAACTTTACTGTATGAATAGACGTTAATTTTAAACGCTCGAATATAAATGAAAATTTTAATGGTACATTTTGTGAAGGAATTTTGCGATGCGAACTACTCGGTAGACGGCTTTGGTTTTAATTATAAGATATAAATAAATGAATATAAAACTTTTTATAGTCACTGGATATATTTAAAATTTATTTAAAAGTAAAATTTTATTTTCCCTAGCTATTTCATTTTTAAAAAATATAGTTAAAGATAACATTTTTGTCTACATTAAAGTAGTATCATAGCATAACTTTATTCTATGGTAGTATGCACATAAATGAGAAAGATATAACTAACGCACAAATAAATAAAAAATCGGTACCATACGAAAAGTCATACCACATTATACCGAGTAGCAATTCTATAATCACCCAAAATACTCACCTTGTTATTAAAATTAATCAGTATAGAGGATATAGGCTGCAACACAGATACAGGCGGTACCGCGTTCGAGTCCTTTTTGTACCAAGTATCAAGTAGAATAACATCTACACCTCCAGCCGCTAACTCATCGCGTAGCATTTGGAGTTCAGAAGATAGTACGTATGTTGGTATTGGTCTGGAATTTAAAATGGAACTCAAGCGAATATGTACTTAAAAGAAAAAAAGAGAACCAGAATCAGATCTTAAACCAGAATATGAGTCGGAGTCTGAGAGCAAATACAAAATATCTTTATTCGAATCACTCAGAAAAACAAGCAGAAGCAGTATCAGAATCGGTCTCAGTATGTAATCGAATTAGTAATTAATAAACATAAATGAGATAAGAGATTCATACCCATGATAAATATCAAAAACAGAATTGGTATCAGTATCAATATCAGAAGTATCATACTATTACAATTATAATCCTTTTCATATTCATAACCAGAATCAGTACCAGATTCATAATCAAAATAAGCGTCATATTCAGAATCAGAATCGATCACAATAATACTATTACTAATAATCAGATTACAAATAAGGAGCAGAATCAAAACAAAGCTTTAAAAAGCGTGCGATTGCATAGTGTTAATATTTATTACTAGCAGTCCGCCCCGGCTTCGCCCGTGGTACATATTTACGTTTTCTCTACTTAAGAACCATCCTCGTACTTCAAGGAATATAATAAAAAAAGAATTATCGAAATCGGTCCACCCGTTCTCGAGTTATGCGCTTACCAACACATTTTGCGATTCATTTTTATATATAAGATTAAATAATCTAGGAAAGTTATCTATGAATATAATCCTTACCTATAGCCATACTTCTGTCCCAAAAACACAACAAAATTGGGTCCCATAGAGAGACGTTGGCAATTCTTTATCTCTCTCATACATAATTCAGTGGTCATGTGATCGTCTGTAGCTTCATCACGCACCCCCCAACGCATGTCTACTACCTGAAATATAATAAACAGAAATATATGCTATATACATATTGGAAAACTTATAATGTGTCAAAAACTGCCTTCTTATCTAGGGTTAGTTTTATGTTCAAGGCATAGGTTTTAGTTTGAATTCTACTGGAGATTAAAAAATTGACTGAAACGTTAATAAACGTTTAAAAATTCATCAATTGGACAAGCTATACTTTGAGTACCTTATGTTTCGGAATCTTCCAGTTTGTGTCCAAAAAAACTGTGTCCAAGATTCCTTCCATAATCGTGCTGAACTCAATAAAATTTGTTTAACCGCTTTTCTTTAGAACACACATACTTTCGCATTTATAATTAAAATGTCATGTACCAAGCTAATCAGTAACAACATGAAACATTACCATTACACCCTCATTGTTCTACAACTATTTTTGAACGGGATATACTTTATAAACATACGAGCGGCGCGGGCGCAGGTTTATTTCGGTCGTCGGAAGTGAAACACGTGCTATCCGTATTTACTAATACTCGACTAGCAATGGAACTGTAATAATAGTGACCACCTAAGATGTAATTGAAATTTCAAATATGCTTGTGGAGTAGCTATGTATCATTGTGTATGATATTCAATACGTAGGAATATGTCAACTGTATCAACCTTTATATCGTATAGCCGAATATCGAATCAACGAAATAAGGAGCTTTTCAATTCGACCGTATTTTTGGCTAACTGATTAAACCGATTTTGATGATTTTTTTTATTTGATAGCTCGTGCCTTCCCTGTTTCCCATTTGATTTAGACATAGTTCAGGTAAGTTAAGTGCTGTATAGTTTATTGTTAAAAAATTAAAAATAATGATAATCACGAAAATTATGTATTGATGTTTGATAGAGACAAAAATAGCTGAATGAAATTAAATGAATCCATATGAAATTCAGTACAGAGATAGATTGTAGTCCGGATTAGGACATAAATCACTTTTTACCCAGCTACCATGCGACTTGCGAGTGACACCACGCGTCCCGACTAGTACAAAATAAATGTACAACAAGCAAAAATATAATTAATGGTTCGCCAATCAGAATTAATAATGACACATGACAATATGAATATTACGATTGTGACCCAATTTCCGCTCCGTTTCAACTTGTCAAATATTTATTTTCAGACATTATTTAGGAAGCGTAAAATGAAAATGATAATTTGCAAAGAATAAAGAAAAAGTCAATCAGGAGTTTATTCTTATATATTCTTTACATATTCGTTGCAATGTAAACTCCAAGGTTTATTGATTCTACGGAGCGAAACAAATAATTATATTATATGGGCGGATGGCCATATTCATCAGAATCACCCATATCTTCAGTAAATTATAATGTTGGTGGAAACAAATGAATCATCAATGTTACAAACAAATGTTATGTAATCGCACAAATCTATGCGCTAGTAATTAGGGAATCACTTGATCAATCGCTTTTAATTAGTTTCGATACAACAATGCACAAGATTACTCGGAACAATAGCGATTCGTCGCAAACGTGGTGCCCTAGACGTTCTTCGTTTGTAACCAAGCAATGTCTGCAGCCGACCATCGACGCGACGCTCCGCCAGATCGACAGTTGTCAAATCTCGTTCCGATGTAATTCTCATCAGCCAGTAATACTTCTACCAGCCAGTAATAATCCTACATATATATACCTTACTAGCTGTGCTTCGCGGTTTGGCTCCGCTCCTGTTGGTCTTAGCGTAATGATATATAACCTAAAGCCTTCCTCGATAAATGGGCTATCTACCACCGAAAGAATTTTTCAAATCGGACCAATAGTTCCTGAGATTAGCCCGTTCAAACAAACAAACTCTCCAGCTTTAGATTAGTATATTAGTATAGATGTGTCATGTGTAAAAAGTTGAAACAAAAACGAACGATTCACTAGACTAAAACAAAATAATGTATAGGTACGTGTGGAGGAACAATTAATATAGATTTTATTCCATCAACTTCTTGTAGCTAAAATAAAAATCGAAAAAATACCACGTATACCTACCCAAGAAAAGATCCACAAAACCGCTACCATTACACATTTTAATCTACAAGATATTGCTTCTATATTTCCGTATGCAAAACCCAAGGGATATCCCATCCAGTTAAAAGAAAGGCGTTTTGTTTGACGGATTAATTAAATTTCCAGAAGATTCGGCTCAAGCCTCTTTATCTGTATTCAATGACGCGAATCCCTTTTACGTTTTCCTTAAAAATATACCTCGAATTATTGAGAGATTATGGAAATATACCCGAGTTAAGGGTGGGTTTGTATTAGATTAAAAAAATACAATAATCGTTCATTTTTTAATTTACTTTTTAGAAAGTATAGAACAAAAAATCTGAAAAACTGACACGTTTATCGAATAGGTAAGGTTTTTTATAAAACACAATTTGGATTTTTTTCTTATTTTATGCAATATCGTAATAGTGTTAATATGATGATGAGATAACTTTCTTCATCACTACATACCTAGTATAAAACAAAGTCGCTTTCTCTGTCCCTATGTCCCTTTTTATGCTTAAATCTTGAAAACTACGCAACGGATTTTGATGCGGTTTTTTTAATAAATAGAGTAATTCAAGAGGAAGGTTTAAGTATATTATTTATTAGGTTTTAGACAAAGCAGGCGAAGCCGCGGGCGGTAAGCTAGTTTCAAATAAATTAGTGTAATATTATCTCAAATTATGAATTAAGTCGATATAAATATAATATAGATATTATTTTATGACATTCTGCAATATAGATCTCTTTTAATAGACTTAGTCTCTTTTTCAAAGTCGGGTAAAAAGATAGATCTTCCCTTTATTCCGAAAAGCATTTGTCCTTAACATATCAAGGGATTTAATGTGAGAAGGAAAACATAAATTTTTATGGGATCTGTTTATCAAAACATGTATTTTGCGATAAATCAATATAACTAGGGCGTTTTGTGAACTTCTTGTCATATATTTATATACAAGCTGTGCCCCGCGGTTTTACTCGCATTGCTCCAAGCGATGATGTTAAGCCTATAATATGTTAACCCGACCTGTTATTCATGCAAAATTTGAAGTAAATCCATGAAGTACTTTTTGAGTTTAACTCAGACATACCTATATACAGACAAATAGACAAAAATTATAAAAACAATGTTTTTGACTTCGCATCGATTGTAGATCACGCCCTTGACTTTCATACGAATAATAATAATAGTTTGTTTCTTTGAAGTTTTCATATTCCTTGACCTTAAAACTAAGGTTAATATTTAATATCAGTTGGATAACAATAATGTTGTTATATTAGAATCGCTTATAAAGATACATCTAGCTAATTTATAATTATATACATTATACAGTATACACCCCTTATTATAATGTAACGAATTTCTGTAAATATAGTTGCCACATGTAGTCATTTCTGTTGCATAAATTTATACCTCATGTAGACTAATAAAATACCTCCTTCTTTTACCCGACTAATCAGAAGTACTAAGAGTTATATTTTTTCAACTAAATAATTAAGTACTTTTTTATACCTCGAGACCCAAACGGTTGTTCAGTTGCTATAGACTTACCTGAAACTCAAGACCATGTTTTTCCCGACAGTAGTCCTTTATCCTTGGATAACACTTCGCCATCAAAGTATTCCTTTCCATCGTTGTGTCTGGAAATAAAAACGTTTTTATGTATTAAAACCCGTTTAAATTATATCCTATCCTATCCTACTAATATTATAAATGCGAAAGTTTGTGAGGATGTGTGTGTGTTTGTTACTCTTTCACGCAAATACTACTGAACCGATTACAATGAAATTTAGCACATATATAGAGGGTAACTTGGATTAACACAAAGGATAGGTTTTATCCCTGAAATCCCATGGGAACGGGAACTATGCAGGTTTTCCTCTGAAAACGCGGGCGAAGCCGTGGGCGGAAATCTAGTCCTCAATAAGTATAGTTAGTTACCAGTTACCTAACTGATTATTCCGAATAATGTAAAATCACGGAGACGGATTCGTTTAAAGATAATAAATTTATATTTAATAGGACAACATGATCCGTATTACAAGTTGCAATTAATAGTTTAAGCTTGAACAACTTTACTATCTAAACTTTATTAACGCTCCTTGTCAATCAATTAAACTATATAGGTATAACTAGTGATCCGCCCCGGCTTCGCCCGTGGTACCTACATGTTTAACTATCCTATCTCTCAAGTTGGATCGAACTGCACATGGTGTGCGAATTTTATTATAATCGGTTAAGTGGTTTAGGAGTCCATTGAGGACATACATTGTGACACGAGATTTATATATAAGTACTAGCGGTCCGCCCCGGCTCCGCCCGTGGTACATATGAAAAATAGATGTTGGCCGATTCTCAGACTTACCCGATATGCACAGAAAATTTCATGAGAATCGGTCCACCCGTTTCGGAGGAGTATGCAGACTAACATTGTGACACGAGAATGATATTATATTTCTACACCTGTCAATGTCATTTTTCGATATACTACTTTATTGAGGAAAGTCAAAAGTGCGAAGTTCAAAATAGATATATAAGATTTTATCTGTCTGTATGTATGCTACGGTTTGACTATTCCTTGGACTCTATTAGAGAGCTACATACCGTCTAACTTTTTTTTTTCAAGTCAATCCGGGCTAAACCGAGGCAAGCGGGTTGTTGTTTATAAACGTATTTCCAATCCATACATGTATAGATATTTCTAACTACTAACACTGTCTGTCTGTCTGTTACGTTTTCCCGCTTAAACCTCTCAACCGATTTTGATGAAAGGTATACAGACAATCTTTAGACCCTGATAAAAAACAAAGATATAGATATTTTAATTATAGAAATAAAAAAGGAAGTCATCTCGCAAATTGAGGTTGCTCTTACAGATTTCTTTTATGATGCTTATAAAACTTGTGACACTTTATCGTACATTCCGAGAATAAAAAATTAAGAAAATTGGGATATTTCAGAAGACTTAAATATTCTTGAAACTTCGTCTGTTTGACAGTTCACGAGAAGACAGGAAAGCGTGTGTTGGATCTCGGATCCGTTCGTTGGTAAATTATAAGCTTAGCGGCCGCAATTCTTTTAAATTGTTACATAAATATTATTATTTTACTAAAATTATTAATCCAAAACTATGACGATTGTTAAATTTTACATTTATGTCGTTTGTATATTTTTGGATTTGACGCGAAACTTAAAAACATGCAGTGAATATTTACAAAAGGCTTCTCGTTTTTTCTTTTTTCGTTGTATCTAAAATTAAGCAATGCCCAGCAAAATGCCCTTTAAAATACATTCATATCGAGTTAAATATCGTGTTATAAAAAATCAATACATTCTCTTTGCCCAAAAACTCAAGTTATATAACATTGTTCCATAAACGATTACTTTATGCCGCATTATTTGCGCCGAGTGCAGCTGCTCTGCGGTCGGATGTTTTTGATTGATAACTTTCAACGGAATACGAAAATCGCAATATTGTATTGCGAAAATGAATTTTGAGGTGTTGAAGAAAAAGTTGATATGAAAATATTAGAAGTACCTACAAGTATTTAATCTAATGTTATTTGTATATTAGTAGTAGGTACTAGGGTATTTAAGTTTGTAAATAATGGATGGATCGATGTTTGTTACTCTTTCACGCAAATACTGCTGATTGCTGAACCATTTACAATGAAATTTGGTAGGCTATTTATCCCACGAATCCCACAGGAATGTGAACTGTGCATGTTTTTCTTTGAAATCTAGATAAACCATACTTGCGTCCGTATCCTATACTTGTTCTTATATATCTATTTAAACAGATATAAATTCGTAGTTCGTGCAAGTTGTAAATTACTAACTAACTAACTAAGGTCAAGCACTATGTATTCATTTTGCTCCTTACAACAAGAAAATCATAGTAATATCTCAAAACGACGTGACCCAGGATTATTATTGTTATTACCTACAAGAATAGGTTAAACGTTAGTACTACATGGTACTACTTACAAAATGCGGTTGGGAATAAAAGTTCAAAATGTATAGAAATACTGAAATTATACGTATCTAACTTTTTATAATGACTGGTTTTCATTAGGACAAGACCGCGATTCATGGAAGCGACTTGGAGAGGCCTTGGGACACGACAGGCTGATACAATACAATACAAAAAAATTGGTTGTCTGTAAAGTCGGTTTACTGACGATAGTTGAACGTGACAACGTCCGATTGTGCTTCTTTGTCGCTCGTTCCGCGCTCTCGCTTGCACTTCGAGCCTCACATGGAACGCCTCAGAGCGAGGTAACGCCGCATGAGTCATGTTTTTTCGTGCGTGCAGCCGGCTCTATCGAATTATAAGACGTTGTCACATCAAAAACTTTTATTAAGATGAGAATGATGTGAACAAATAATTAAGCCTTTATTCTACTTTAATTAAAGCAACTACTTATACAATAATGTAAATCTACAAATCGTAATAACAATTTCACATAATAAAAACATCTATTTCAATGTCTGATTATCATTTGTTTATTAGCCATTTCATTTATCTGTACAATCCTCTTTCGAATTCATTTATGTCTTTATACATTGCTACAATTTAAAATTTAATACACGAATAACAAACAATATTAATCGTACTTTTAAACGTTATTACAATATAAAATGTAATACACGAAAGTCGAAAATCAAACGATATAAACTCATGTCGCAAGCTAAGTCAATACTTTAGTGCTTAAATTCAGTATCCAGTCCATCCAAGAAATTGTACAATACGGAGTAACACGTAGGTACAAGACTTAACCTATTTTATCGCTTGGCAGACCGCTAGTGTCAAGTGTTCCCGTTTGACACAGTCCTCTGGTAGAGCAGCTATTATCATTAATTTTTGTCAAATTTTATATGAAAAGATCGATTGTATATAGTTTACAGTTTTTGTTGTAAAGAAAATGCTCTTTAAAAATTGTCAGAGGTCATATAATTTATAACCATTACGTAGTAATAATGAATAGAAACATGGTGTTTATCGCTTATAAGATAAATTTTATCGAATGCAGAGCATATGTAGGTACCTTCATTTGATTGATTTTTGATTCATAGTACTTACTAAAAGTATGTTTTAACCATTGAGATAATATTAATAATGGAGTAGACACCACGAACAAAATCTG
>CAJQZN010018284.1:0-11865 GCA_907164685.1 Colias eurytheme | reverse complement strand
TGCACAGTTTTGACTTTCCTACAATTTATTATATGTATAGATACTTATATTGAAATAGCTATGTAATATAAAAAGCTTCAAGTGCTTGAAAGACCCCAATCACCATTGTGTATTTGGATTTTGGAGTAAATATGTTATATGATGAATCATTAACTTATTCAGAACTCAGATAGTTCGTGTACATTCCATTTTCGTTATGTACTTGTTTGGAATTTTTGGAAATTCATAGTGTTAAGATGATTTGTAGAATATCCTGGCTTAATTTGATTTCCGTCAGTCAGTCTTTTTCTGAAGTCACTAGAAGTGGCGGAATTGTTTCGTCAAGATTACCTTTAAATAAAAAATCATTGAATGTTCACATGAATAGTTAATTTTTAATTCCAACAATAACACGTAATAGACTCAGAAAAGAAATACAATTTTCAGAATTGCAAGGCTTTCATGTCTTATTTGACTAATAAATGCTCTACTAATCTGTAATCTCGGTAGTTACTAGGGCATCAGTAAAAGTATACCTTAAACATCAATATTTAAACGCAATTCCTCACGAATGCTTATAAATTATGCATAAGAGAATGTCATGCAAAACTTTTAATAATGTCACGAACTAAAGGCAAACAAATTAGATTTTTTTTGTGCAAATTGCCCCTATTATAAACCTGCCCTACATTGCAAGTTAAACATATAAACGGGGAAACACAAAGGCTTTAATATGTTTAAATTAAATTTAAATTAAATTTATCTATTTTCTCATCACAAATGCACAATCAACACATACATTGTTAATCTATATATCTTAACACTAACATTTGTGAGAGACTGGTGCCCGCGATAAGTATAAAATACTTGAGTTACGGGTCACCAGGCCCCCAAGCATTAACAATCACATCTATCAGATAAACAATGAACGTGAACATTAAAGGAGAAATAATAATTAATCGTGATTAAATGAAAAATTAATATCGAAAAATTACCAATGGATATATTATAAATTATTATAGATGAGGTGAAGAGTTAAAATGAATTGATATACTTAGTGTATAATGTGAGTGTTTGTGTATGTGTGTTTGTGTATGTGTGTTTGTGTATGCGTATGTGAGTGCGTATGTGTGTGTGTGTGTGCGTGCGTGTTGCGTGTGTGAGCGCGTATATGTGTGATTGAGGGTAGGTGTGGATGAGTTATTGCGATAACGTATGTATGATTCAGTTTCTCTACTTACCGAATTGTATGAATAAAATTTTCTGATGTTTGATAGTCTAATTTTTTCAGCCATTTACATACCGACGTCTTACACCTTGATGTACTAAGGGAGTATATTGAAATAGACTTATTGATTTTATTGTGTAAAAATGCCCCAAGATAATAGTAAAATCTATGTGACAGACATGTATTAAAAGAGTTGTTTTTACATATAATATCTTTTCTACGCTTGACAACGTCTACGTCTACGTTTGCCAAAATACTCATTTTAATGCTGCAGTATTTCACAGCGGAGCGTGGAAGGAGTTTTAATATTCTAAAATTGTTTTTAAGCGAGTACACGATGCAATAAGGGCGCTTGTGCACTACAAGGAATTTTACTGTCCGGCATTCCGATTTTTTACGGTCCGGTGTGGCATGAAAAAACCGATGAATTGCTTGTGCACCTGTCCGTCTTTACTCGGATCAGTGCGGTACAGTTCAAGGAAGTATGGCGGTATAATGCTATCATAAATGATTGTTTTCGCATTTTACAAGAAACGAGTAAAAATATAGAAGGTGAAATATTATATTACTTCGTTATAATAAAAAGTAAAGTTCCGTAAGAGATTTAAAATGCGTGTTTCACTTATTTATTTTAATCGGTGACGAGGAGCTAAATCTATTCCCACTTGAACTTTAACTTACCAACACTTACTTAGATAATAATTATAGGTCAATGCTTGGTCAATGTATATAAAACTAGCGGTCCGCCCCGGCTTCGCCCGTGGTACATATTTACGTTTTCTCTACATAAAAACCATCCTCGTACTTCAAGGAATATAATAAAAAAAGAATTATCGAAATCGGTTCAGCCGATCTCGAGTTATGCGCTTACCAACACATTTTGCGATTCATTTTTATATATATAAAATAACAATACCGACTTCTCAAATCTCATTGCCAGCTAAAAGAAAGTAAAACAAGAGCTTGCTTTCAATTGGCATATGCAATAAAAACAGTAAAATCCAAGCAAGTGGGCACTCGAAAACAATTATACCTACAGCGACTCGTAAACTCAAAAAACCATCCGGAATAGGGAAAAGTAAAATGTCGGACAGTAAAATTACGTATAGTGCACAAGCTAGTATTTAGATTAATTGCGTGCCATACCGGACCGTAAAAAATCGGAATGCCGGACCGTAAAATTCCTTGTAGTGGACAAACGCCCTAAGTGTGATATTAACTTTTTATGGAATATATTTAATACTATGTTAATTACTCGCAAGCACTTATCCTAGTTGCGAGTAATTAGGCTAGTAGAGGTAGCTTAAACGTGAGTTTATTTTTAATCTGCTATCATATCTATTTGAAATCTAATTTTAATCAAGAGTTAACGTAAGTTCCAGTCTTTCTCCTTTTACGTTTTTGTTGTTACCTGTACAAAAAATGTAGATAAAAGTTTCAGTAATTAGAATAGAAGAATATATACATATATTTTATGTATTGGCAAAGCTTTAGAGTCATTAGCCGTACAGAAAATATCAATATAGAACATTGACACGCGTAGGCGAAACAACATCTTTAACAAGGCTCGTTTATTGTCTCAAAGTTACCAAAGTAATGAGTCATACGATGCAAATATAGAATTCGTTTCGAAGGCATCAAAAGGTAAAAGCAAGTACGTACTAGTACGTAAGTAAATAAGTCCTGTAGAATGTAGATTAAAGACCGGAGTGTTGATGAAAAACGACTGCAAGGACTGAGAGTCTTAAAAACGTAGCATTGCAAATCGGGGTTAAATAACTTTGTATATCAATGGACTTCAAGTTTAATCCGTATGAATTTTTTTTCTCCTGGTCTTTAACAGCCATGATTTTAAACATGAACAGCTATACCTTTGTTTATATATAGTATATGACCAATCTTTTAGTATGTGGTATGTACCTTTTCTTCCGAACACAAGGGTTTCAATTTGATTATTTTTCACGCCCCTATTGTGCCATCTCATCACCCTAGATTCACACCTTCCCTTCTAGTGATAATAAGATCCGCAAAAATAACTATCATATTCACATAACTTTCGCGTCAACAATACTGCTATGATTCATCCAGTTTATTCTGATATAAAATTTATAATGAGGAATAAAATGAATCCGCAACCGGAATGAGGGCACAATACCTCGCTGCCACAATGCGGGGGAGATGAATTGGCTAACGTTTAAAACTATTAACCAAGCTGGATTTTAACAGCCTCATAAAAATACTCCATTATACTAATACAGTTGGATTTTATAATTTTCGTGGCTAAATAAGGCAAAAGAAGTTTTATTTTCAATTTTATAAAATTGAAAATAAAACTTCTAATAAAAAATTTTTGCCTCACGGAGCTATTGTTCAATCGATCTATTAATTAAATATTCTATCAACACTAAGTAAATATTTGGTCGAACCAAACACAGTCAAGCAGGGAAGTTAAATAAAGAAAAAGTGAGTTTTATATTTGAGGAAAATTTTAAAATGCGTTGCGGTTAAAATACTTTAGGAGGTCTCTTTGGTCATTTTCTGAAGTCAGAGTTGAACTGCCATTTTGGTAGATAATTAGTCAATAGAAGTAAATTGTGTACTACTTGCTATGTGTCCTTTCGGGTTTTCTGTAATAATGATTCGTAGTTGAAAGGCATTATTGAAATAATCTAAGCTTGACCATATTATGGTTGACTATAGATACTAGAAATTTGAGAGCGTGTGCAAGTATCCGCATGGTTTAGTTTAATCATTTAAAGTTTCCTGGAAAGTAGCTAAGTTGCAATATGTGTTCATAATCATAACTTCATAAAACTATTTCATTGTTGCCAGTACAATTTTCACAGCTGTTGTTTTACATGAGAGCATGTAATCTTCCAATGTTACATATTATTTCTCTTAACTATCGTCATTATAATTTTTTTCTTTGCAAATACTTATAGAAGCAACTTAGCTTGTTAAGATTCAGTTGTTTTTGAAGTATTTTCTTTAGTAAATATTGCCGTTGTTTATTTGTTTTAATATAATAAACTATCTATTAATATGCATAACTTGAGCCTTACTTATTTAGACGCCTACATTCCCATTCAATATTTCAATGTAAAGAACCGATATGTATGTACGTTTACGATTTACGATACGGTTATTAATTTATTGTGCATCAATTAAATGCTTTTTAAATGCGGTACAGTCTTATGCACAATTGCTACATTTATAAACTATTAGTTGTGTTGTCAAATTTCATTAAATAACAATTTTCAACAAGCCTTCCAAAAAACGAGGAGGTTCTTTATTCGACTGTATATTTCTTTTTGAGTTTTTTATGTCAGAACTTTCGAATTATTGAATAGATTATACACACCAATAAAAACGTATTCTATCTTAGTTTTTATACTTAACAAAAAATGTGAAATCGTCTATATTTTTATTGGAATATGAGACCAAAGATAAGATTTGGAAGCATCATAAAATGAAGATATCTACCTAATCAATGCGGAGGAAGTTATCACGTCATATCAGATAAACTGACGTCATTGCAAGCCATATAAATGTGTGTTTGTAATACGGGCAAAATTAGCAATGTGTTAATAATCTGTTATTATCACGAAGCTAACAAAGAAGATATCGTACTTTTTCGACTGCATGACGGAATTGGGCTATGATGGCCAATTTCAACTGAATACTATGTAATGAAGGGATAGTGCATAAGAGTACATAGAGTGCAATATTGCGTTACCCTCTGTTGAGTGTTCTTATTACTTCCTAAGGTTATTTGAATTTAAGGTTTTCGACTTTAACTAATGTTTTCTATTAACCAGCCAATATTTGAATTGCGAATGCAGTTGTAGTAAATACTAAAAATATCGAATAACGCGAATTATGCGTTATCATATTTAGTCAAAATATACTCAAAATTTTATAATTTATTATGAGAGCGAAGTCCTGCTTATAACTAGGATTTACAGGACAATTCACACCCCAAGTACATCCTTGACATACAAAATCAATGGGAACTAAATCAATTGCAGTTGAAATGAAGTTATATATCATAGAGCACAATATTCGAGTTCTGTACTGAAAGTACATGCTTCTCGTACTGCCAACACATTAATTGCAGTTCCACTTGAAGGAAATTCGGTATGGACATTAAGTGCCCCTGCAGCGTTTAATTAAAAAGCTTAGGATTTTTTGGATGTGTTTCGTTTTGATTGTTTTGAAAAGTGCTAGAAGCAGGGATCGTAGGTACGAATCTTATAAACTTAGAGATATAATTTTAGAGAAGAAGATCATAAGTACGAATATACGATGAATTGCACATAATAATCTGTAATTATAACTGAAAGTAACGCAATTCAATCTATCAAGAAGGCATCATTATTAGCCACATGAATATAATCTTGTGTGGGTATTCGCGGTAAATAAATTAACTGTCAATCTGTGGATATACAGTTTTGCCAATGTGCTTTAAGGGACCCTTTACATCACCAATACAGTAATTGAAAACGCATGACTTCAAAACCATGTGATAAGGATTAAGGAAACGCTCAGTTAAATTCTTTTATGCAAGAGCTCGGAGCAATTAACAAGCCTGGAGAAGTAACAATTAATTGAACAATATAGCACTAGTTTGGCCTTTTTGGCTTATGGCAAAATGTCATGCGAAAAAAGAGGACAGATATATGTCAGTTCGACAGTTTGAAATGCAATGTGCCCATGTCAATTTGTTTCAGTGACCAGTCTGGTCACTGACGCATGGTGATTTTAATTATTATTTTTGAAGTGAAAAACGAGTGTTTTAGTTTAATTTGTTATTTTAAGAAAAGAAAATTGACTAAAGATAAAATGGCTTGTGTTGCTTACGGCTGTAAAAGCCATAGTAGTGGGAAATCGGATGAAGATAGGAATTTATCATAACACAGGTTAGTGATTTTGATCAATTTTTGGCTAATTGTATTATAAATCAGTGAATTTACATTATTTTCCAAATCATCTATGTTTTATCTACCCTTGATCATTGAAATAAAATCATAATTAGCTTCTTTTTGAGAGATAATGCAAAATATTACTTCCATAGTGTTGTGCAATTATCGATACTTTAATAGAAACGAAATATACGTACTTTGCTAAGGTACTTTGACAATGACTGCTTTAAATCAAATAGGTTAGGAGAAAAAAGTTATTTAAGTATGGATTTTATTGTTATTTGCAGGTTTCTGGCTTGAGAACAATTAAAAGATGTTTGGGTTAAAGCTATAGCACAGTGAAAATTGGAAGCCTTCAAAACATTCTCGGCCTTGTTCAAATAATTTCTAATCAGACGGGAAGAAAAGTAAAGTGCATTGCAGAGATGCTGTGCCACAAGTTTAAGGTGGAATCTATTTTAAATAATAAATATTGTAATTTGGTAATTAAGTATCGAAATAAAATGTTGTTAAAAAAATAAATGTTTATTTGTTTTATTTGAAGCAATTTATTTTAAACTTTTACCAATTTTTTCCTGTGGGAATGAGTTATTTTCCCGCGGTAAATTGTAGCCTATATGTTATTCTGATGTTTAAACTATATAATTGTACAAAGTTCCATAAAAACTCATTCAGTAGTTTTTACGTGAAAGAGTATCAAATGTCCATCCATACTAATATTATAAATGCGAAAGTAACTCTGTCTGTCTGTCTGTTACTCAATCACGCCTAAACTACTGAACCAATTTGCATGAAATTTGGTATGGAGATATTTTGATACCCGAGAAAGGACATAGGCTACCTTTTATTGCGAAATATGTACCACGGGCGAAGCCGGGGCGGACCTCTAGTTCTTATATATTTTTGCTTTTATAATATTAGTAGGATACGACTATTGATTTGTAAAAAGATCAACCAAGTGGAAGTCAGATTCTCGCACGAAGGGTTCCGTAGGTATAATTCTATGAATGAATCTATGAAAACAGGAAAAAAAACGTACCTTTTTACGAAACCATAAAAACAACCTAAACCGAAATACCTAATAATATTTTTTATAAATACCACTACCATACAATGCAAGGCAGTCAATACGCATCGTAAATGAATAATTCCAAATTAAACGAATCTTAAAATTTGGAATTACCTATCCATAATTCAAAATTAAACGAATCTTAAATTATCTTCAAGCAATTTTATATCTTAATTTTTTTATTTATCGATATTTTAGTATTCGATAAAGTGTCAAGCACTACCTTTTTAGAACAAAAAGTGGCTACATGGGGATTTGAATGCCAAGCAGATAACAGTGTGTTGTCTCTTTCTATCGCATTAATAAGGGTATTGAATAAAAGAGAGCCACTATATAAAAAACGTTCAATTAATTGTTACTTCTCCAGGCTTGTTAATTGCTCCGAGTGCAAGAGACATTGTATTAACATTCAATGTTAGCATAATGGTATACAGTAAAGATGATTCATCAGTAAACTGCAGTGTCTGTATGAGCCTTTGTTTAAAGTTTACATTGTTGGCATCAGAAATCGCTTAGCTTACTCTAAAGTCTAAACAATGTGTCGTTTTACTAATTACTGGGATGGAGAATTTTGAGATAGTTATGAGTTGATAACGTGGTTATGTACGCTATGTATCTTCAAGATATTATAAATGTAAATGTTACAAGGTTTTGAAATAATAATTTATAATAATACAGTTCTGCGTTTTGATTTTTTATCGCAAGAAGAATCATTATGCTTAATTTTTTCTCACTGCAACTGAGAAGGCTTATTGAATATCACATATTATCGTGAAACCAAATATTAAAGTATATATATTTATTCGTTTCCAATTGCTGATAGCGTTTTATCTCAGATAAGATCAAGATTAATACTAATACGAAATTAATTGGATAAATAATATTTATAACATCTAATTTCTATATACTTTATATCCTACTAGCGGTCCGCCCCGGCTTCGCCCGTGGTACATATTTCGCAATAAAAGGTAGCCTATGTTCTTTCTCAGGGTCTAAAGATTATCTGTGCCAAATTTCATCAAAATTGGTCCAGTAGTTTATGCGTGAAAACCATACATACATACATACAAACCTTTCCTCTTTATAATATTATATTAGTCTATATTACAATATAATCGTTACGTAATTATGTAAACAATTCTCTTATCGCGCACGTGTATGAGATAATCTATCAACTTCCAAATTAGATTGATGTTGGTCTTTTACTACATATTATAATTAGATTCAGTAACTATAACGTACTAACTCCGCTCCTGTTGGTCTAAGCGTGATAATATATAGCAGTCTTCCTCGATATCTAACACTAAAAGCTATCTAACACTTAAAGAATTTTTCAAATCGGACCAGTAGTTCCTGAGATTAGTGCTTCAAACAAACAAACAGTTATTAGTATACCTAGATTATTGCATAGCTGAATTACTAATTGGGTTATATATAGAGCGGTGCATTTAAATATCATTGAATATAGAGTTATCGAATTACATCCAGCCTTGCATTGGTTTTACTTTTAGATAAAACTCGTAATGATATTCATAATTAATAAAACATAACATTTAATGGATATCTCATTGGTACATTTAATGTTGACTTGAATTCTGGAATTTATATTCTTGAGATAGTGCAAAAGCTCTCAAAGAATTGCATTATATTTTTATTACAATAATCGATGATATTGCATTCTCGTAAACGCGTCTAAGAGAATTTCTCAGCAATGTCGGCTAGCATATTTGAAATGATCCTAGTCGTATACCAAGCTTAGATACAAGTATGCTTTGAGCCACGCTCAAACTACAACAAATATTTAGGTCGGTATGATCTTCTGTCGTAGAACTTGAGATTCTTGAATATGAATTCAATATAATGCGTAAATATAGCATAATTTTATTGCTATTATAGTATATAGTATACGTATATATAGCAGTACAAGTAACTTATTGCTAGTTAAACTTTTAACGACTTTTACCATGTGGTAGGCAAAGTTCGAGATTGTGGACACGCCGTCCATAATCTTAGCAAATAGTTGGGATGTGTCGTCAAATACAAAGGAATTTGGTGATTCTTGTATAAGGCGTAAGGAATTTTACCCTATTCATGGCAAAATAACTCATGATGTTAAAAATTTTGCAGTTAACTATTTTAGAAAGATGTGATAACTTCTCAATGATGTCCGTTTAACAATCCAGTTTAATGTCTTTTAGCGAATATTATTTTAGCTGTGATATAGCTTTTATATCTTACTCGTAATGCAAAGAATAACAACCTCGTTTAAAACTCGTGCGAATACATTTAGACATTTTACACATCTTACGCCTCATACCTATGTGCATTTTATATCGTTCTCACAATGTTGCTAAAGTACAGCCCGTGTGCTACAAATGACGTTTTAAGTTGAAGAGTCAGTGAGGATCATGCAGTGGAAAAGGCGCTCCTTTAAGAGTGAAAAGAGCTTGAACCATTATGCGCGTCTATTGTTCTTGTCTCTATAGAAACGGTAGCGAGAGGGCTAGTTCCTTAATGGGTCACGATTTTTACGCGCTTAGTCGGGCTTTGCAAATTACTTGAGATGGAATTGATTTAGTGGCTGTGATGTGAATTCGAGGGTAGTTGGGAATTTCCATTGTATACATTTCTAGTGGTTGTGATTGTTTTGGATAAAGATAATAAATAAATGTCGAATCTTGAAATGTGTAAACAATATGGGTAACAACATTCTGTCGTGATTCGGAAAAATTGTTTGATTTTCAACTTTATTATTTCTTAATGACTTAATAGATAAATAGTTTAAATAAATGATGTGATAATATGATAGCAATGTAAACTTTGTGTAATTTTATAACAAGCTTATCTAAAACAAAGGTTTTAAGAATTTAAGCCAGTCAATTACGAAGTATCTGCTGTGTACAGAACCCAGATAAACGGCAACGATAATAATAATTATCAAGATAATGATGTCTTCCGTTTATTACAACTTCCCTTTGTTACAGTTTCGGATGATAAATTGTCTCTCACTTCGCAAAGAACTAAGTGGCACTGATTTCGATTATTGTTGTTTTGTTTAATAATAAATTTATGTAATTACTAGCGGTCCGCCTCGGCTTCGCCCGTGGTACATATGAAAAATAGATGTTGGCCGATTCTCAGACTTACCCGATATGCACAGAAAATTTCATGAGAATCGGTCCACCCGTTTCGGAGGAGTATGCAGACTAACATTGTGACACGAGAATTTTATACATAAGATATGAAGTACTAATACATTCGTATTCAGTAACATTAATATGTACGTCCAATTAGGTTATTTCAATCTGCACTAAATGTCCACTTTGAATAATCCCAATATTGTTCAGAGTTACTGCGAATATGGTGCTAAATTAAACGTGTTGTCATGGCGTTCCAGGCGCATTGTTTATAGTGCGATTGGGTGCAGTGATCACACGACAAATAAATATTGTGTCGAGCACACGTATCAGAAGTGAAACTTCTTTGGTAAGATTTAAAGATACCAAAATCGTCGCCTACTCCATGACGTGCCGGTATTGCCATGACGCGACCTTGATATTTTAATCTCAGCGCGCCTAAAGAAGTTTCACTTCAAAAAATCTGTAAAATAGGTAAGAAACAAAAATAAGGGCAGGTATCGAAAATTGTTCTTGAACGAAAGTTTTGTAAACCCTAGTTTAATAGGTAAGTACTAAGTACTAAGTATGTAATTAATTAGAAGCCTATACTTTCCGGATTGAGAAACTTTATCTACTACTTAATTATTCATCTGGTTGAGCTTATAGCACTTTAGAAGCAAATGGGGTACATTAGGAATGGAAATGCTAAGCGTCAATCAGTTAAAGAATTTTAAATGTGATTTCATCAGGTTAGTGCTGGCGGCCTAGATACAAAAATTTATTTCTATTTCCGTTAATAAATTCTCTATTTTCAGGAATATTTCGTAGAGAATATAATCGCTATTTGCACAAAAATGCTGAATTTTTACTATGTATCTTAATTAAACTTTGTATTGTTACACGATTGAAACAAGAACCAAGTTATTCCGTCAGAAATATAATTGGTAATGAATGTTTCCTATAAAAATAAAAATCACTAATAAAATGGCTTCATTCAATTAAGACACTCTCAGCCTTTCTCGGCGGAAGATTGAAAGAGCCTGTATTGCATTACTTTGTACTTGCTATAGGTATATATTCAACTAGCTGTGCCCCGCGTTTTTACTTGCATTGTTCCGCTGCTTTTGGTCTTAGCGTGATTATATATAGTCTATGGCCTTCCTTGATAAATGGGCTATCTAACAGTGTAAGAATTTTACAAATCGGACCCGTGGTTACTGAGTTTAGTTAGTTCAAACAAACAAACTCTTCAGCTTTATAATATTGGTATAGATTCAATTCATATGTAATATGTATTGCCATAATGAACTTTGAATTCTTTATCGTTCATTGATCTTTTGTCGAATGGGATGACACATGCGTATCATTTATATTCCACTGATTCTTTAATGGTGTCTGCTTGAATGAATATATTGGAAGTATTATTATGCGGGTCCCCTTTGGCCTTGTTAGTTTTATATTTTGTTTTATGTGTCTCTTAGTATTAGGTCCTATCCGTCCAATCCTCACTTATAGTAGTGTAGTTTTCGCGCATTGCGCCCCCAGCTC
>CAJQZN010018279.1:0-11874 GCA_907164685.1 Colias eurytheme | reverse complement strand
CCTAAAAATAACAAAAACACCTCTATCTACGAATCAAGTAGGCAAGCGAGTGTCACAAAATGTGACATTTGACAACTTATCTGACAAGATGTTATATTAAGATATAGGGATTTACCCAAACTTGGACAATTTTGTTTCCTTTCAATTTTGTCACTTTTTAACACTATCAGGTCGCGATCTATTTCTCAAGAATCTTATTTTATTTAAAACTTTTAAGGTCCCGTTAAGTCGTAATTCTCGGTGCCTATACAAACATTTCATATTTAATGTGATATGCATCCGTATATCTAGCTGCGGCCATAACTAGCTGTGCCCCGCGGTTATAGCCGCATTGCTCCACTCCTGCTGGTCTTAGCGTGATGATATATTGCCTATAGTCTTCCTCGATAAATGGGCTATCTAACACCTAAATAATTTTTAAATGGGACCAGTAGTTCCTGAGATAAGCGCATTCAAACAAACAAACTCTTCAGATTCAGCAAGTAAATCAGGCCAGTGCCCTACAGTAATGAAATATAGTCCGATGGTAGATATAAATAACTTTTGTTTGCATATCTATCGGTATCTCAATAACAAATAATCTGAGTAATTAGCCATTAATTAACATTCCGTTATCACTGATATAATTTCATTAATATTTTCACCTTATCTTTAAGATTCACAACACAATAAATACCATAGCGATATGGTTCAATCACATTTATTACCCAATCCTTCCGCTGTATTGATCAATTCTAAGGGCCGATTTTTCAATGCTTGGATAAAACTTATCCGTCCAATAAAGTATTACACGATAATATTAAAATGTCACGTAAACTGTCAAATACATACGGGCAATTAGAATACGTTTTTAAAATGGTAGTTTTATACATTATTCGACGAATAAGTTTTTACCAAGGATTGAAAAATCAGCCCTAAGTATTCTAAAGTTAATTATAGGCTTTCGTTTATTTCCTCGAGTTATTTTCAACCAACTTTAAAAAAAAAGAAAAGGTTATTCGAACGTTTTATTTTTCTTTTCTGGCATTGTTTCCTAGAAAAGGCATATAATTTAACATGATAATAATATCATGTTAAATTATATGCCTTTTCTGTGATTCCATTTAAATTTGGTTTTGTTCTGACAATGTGGAAGCGGTTTTTTAAATAACTATTCTTGGTGCAACCTTACGTAATAAGAGGCCTACCCTATTGTATTCCTGCGTGATATTGGTTTTCTTGGTTTCTAAACCGATTTAACCTGGGCGAAACGGGGAGTGTCCTGTCCTATATGTGTAAGACAAGAATATGAATTCAATAACTACCATCATAACCTTCCACATATTTGTGTTACAATAAAAAATATTCATATAACCATATTCATAAATCATAATTGCTAAATTAACGTCTCCACTTACACAAATACGAATGTATTGATTCATGAAAACTAACTATTACCATTTACCAGTACTATTTACTATTCTGTGCTATTACTAGTTCGTAATTTATCAGATGTACGTGTGTTGTCTCAACATCTGCATCTGTACATATTGTAAGAGCGAGCGCGCACGAGCAACTTTGTCTCCGCAACTATTTTGTCTCCGCAACTATTTTATCTCTCCCACCTATGGGCTAGTATGAAAGTGCGCGCTTTTTTTTTTGTGTGGTGTCTCTCAATGTTAGCCAGAAGGGCTTCTACATTTTAACGCGGACGCGGGGGTGAACTGAAGGTTCACCCTGGTAGCGACATGCACAAGGGCGTCCCCCCTTGACGGGGACCACGAACCTCGGCTTGAGCTGTCGCTTGAGTGGAGGAGGCCAGAAGGGCCCTAATCGGACGGGTAAAGTGCGCGCACGTAGCGACGCAACTCCCCATACAAATTGATAAATTGATGGGAGAGACAAAATAGTTGCGGACACAAAGTTGCTCGTGCGCGCTAGCTCTTACGTGGTATCTGAAATATATGATTTTGTCTTAGATTACAAAATAAAATAGATTTTGTATACAATTTAATGTAATGTTAAAATACCGTCAATCTATACTAATATTATAAAGAGGAAAGGTTTGTATGTATGTATGTATGTATGGTTTTCACGCATAAACTACTGGACCGATTTTGATGAAATTTGGCACAGATAATCTTTAGACCCTGAGAAAGAACATAGGTTCACTTTTATTGCGAAATATGTACCACGGGCGAAGCCGGGGCGGACCGCTAGTTTATAATAAAAATCTAGATTTCCATAGTTCATAGAAAAACTCGGATAGTTGCCATTCTCGTGGTTTTCCGGGATAAAAAGTAGGTACAAGGTAGGTAGTATGCTGGGTTCAGCTAGTTTATACTCGAATACCTGTGCATTGCTCCGCTCTTATAGGTCTTAGCGTGATGATATTATATAGCCTATAGCCCTCCTCGATAAATGGACTATCTAACAGTGAAACAATTTTTCAAATCGGTCCCGTCGATCCTGAGTTTAGCGCGTCCAAGCAAACTGTTCAGCTTTACAATAGTATAGAATTATAGATACGTCTTCATACGTCCGCAGAAACGTATTTAAAAAAAATCACTAGTACACTCGCCAAGCGATCCCGTTGCCCTCTCTGACCTACTATTGAATACTAATGCATCCACGCGATTTCGTACAAAACAAAATCCTTGGGTGACGTAGCGTATCGACGTATATTCTAATTTGCATCGATTTATGTTCCTTATACTGTGACAATCCATACTAATATTATAAATGCGAAAGTAACTCTGTTTGTCTGTCTGTTACTCAATCACGCCTAAACTACTGAACCAATTTGCATGAAATTTGGTATGAAGATATTTTGATACCCGAGAAAGGACATAGGCTACCTTTTATTGCGATGTACCACGGGCGAGGCCGGGGCGGACCACTAGTTATATATTTTTTTTGAAGTGAAACACGTGGGCAAGAAAGCTACAGGAGACAATAATATATTTCTTCAGTTTTTAAATTGCATGATTCCGAACGAAGCCGGGACGAGCGGTCAATAGATGATAACCCTTCAAGACGTATTTCTAACCCGGTCAACATAAGAGGTATCGAGTGACCCTTGACGTCATTGGATGGTCTTATAAATTGTTTGACTAGAAAAGCAATACATCTATATAATACTAGCTGTGCTCCGCAGTTTTACCCGCAGTGCTGCGCTCCTATTGGTCTTAGCGTGATGGTATATAGCCTACAGCCTTCCTCGATAAATGGGCTATCTTACACCGAAATAATTTTTCAAAGATTACCACGTTCAAACAAACAAACTCTTCAGCTTTATAATATTAGTAGTGTTCGCAAGTTATAACCTAAGTTGGCTAACGGCTTGATGAACGATTTCTAATTTTTTTTATACAAATTCGGAAGTAGGTATGACCTATTTTTACGGCCCTAAGTTAAAAGTAAGGCCATACAAAACAGTTGGTCGATATAATAGAACAAACTGTAAGTCATATACTTGCAATATTAAATAATTTGATGAAATATATTTTGAGCTTCAATTTCAAAGTTGCTCAGAATGACCTTTGATGTAAAATGAAAACAAATTCACGACGTACTGCATTCTTTTTTTTCATTGTAGGGGGTTTCTTCGAAATTCCATCTCGATACCTACCTTGTTCTGAGAATTATATGATTAAAAATATCATTATTTGTTTGTTTTTCTATTTATCTAAACCTCTTATATTATTAACGTTTTTTTTGTACATTGATTGAAGACTCTTTTCAGGTTCTCTCCCGAACGCTTAAACAATTTTTGCATAATTATCTAATTTCTGGGTCTTCTCTGTATAATCAAATAATAACCTTCTGTAATTTGACGAATCAAAAGCGCTTTTAAACGATGTCTAGTTGATAAATAAGTCAATGATTGAGTTTGATACAGAACATTTTTGATGTGAAACTTCTTTAGGCGCGTTGAGAGTAAAATTTCAAGTTTTGCGTCATGGCCTGTGGTCATGGCAATACCGTCACGTCATGGAGAAAGCCGACGATTTTGGTATCTTTAAATCTTGCTAAAGACGTTTCACTTCGACCACGTGTGCTCGGCACACACGCTTTTTTTTTAAGGCAAAACTTTTCCCTAAGCTCCTGCCCTAATTTTTCTCTTAGATGACCCATCTTTAGTGTGCTTGACCTTAGTGTGCGTGACCTTATAGCCAGATTGATAAGTATACTTCTCCTAAACTCCTGAACCCTAACCTATTTTTCTTACGTCAAAGTGACCGTTTCCATACCTACGGGGGCTAACTTCATGACCGAAGAGCCCTTAGTCTTCCAATTTCCGCATTCCTGTAAACCTTTACACGCTTTCCCTAAACTCCAAACCCCTAACCTATTTTCCTCCCGTCAAAGTGACCCATTCCATACCTACGCGTGCCAACTTCATGGCCGGAGATAAGGCCAATGTCACAGCAATGACAGAGCGTCCTCTGCGATGTGTGCACCCTAACCCCACTTGTTTATACAACGCTGACGTTTCACACTGACCCGATGTTGTTGCGTAATCTCAGCTTCCGCGTTTCTTGTCACCCCATAGTGATTGTATATGGGGTAATTCATAATTGTATGAATACCTTTTACAAACTTTCGCCTTTATACTAATAGTATAGTATGAAACTATGAAAGCGAAAGGATGGAAGAGGAAGGATGGATGTATGTTCGTTACTCTTTGATGAAAAAAACTACATCAGAATAACACATGAGCTATATAATTTTTTTTTATAAGTCATAAGTTTTCGGGGTTAATTACGGAATAGTTTTAATTACGATAGCAATACAAATATGAACCTTTGAAAAGGGGCTTATAAATCTGTCCTGGTTGGTAGTCCCGGTTTCCCCGGGTAGACTTGTTTTATGTTGTTATATTTAAAAAATTTATATTTAGTTTTATAGCATTCAAATAATTTATAAATGAGACATATTTAAAGAATAGAAGAATATCGCTCAAGAGACCCGTCTCTTATTTTCAAAGCGAATTTCTCGAAAGTCC
This sequence comes from Colias eurytheme, assembly GCA_907164685.1. Lineage (NCBI taxonomy): Eukaryota > Metazoa > Arthropoda > Insecta > Lepidoptera > Pieridae > Colias > Colias eurytheme. The sequence goes on along the minus strand of CAJQZN010018279.1, from coordinate 6,887 downwards.
CATCCAATCCCAATAAAAGAGGAGACAAAAGTCATTTATACTTTCAGCCATTCCTGTGTTATTAGTTGTTTTGTAACTAACACGACTTATTTATTTAGACATATAAATAGCGAACAGATATTTTTTATTTGTACGTACAAAAATTCATCGAAGTTCTTATCATTTTCAAAGTTGTTTTCACCAGCAGGGGCCGTATTGTGATGTGACCTCTTATTTCCAGACAGATTACGCCGTGAATTGAACTGACTGGCAAATTCACATTATGATCGCAATAACCAGCCATGGTTAATTATAGAATAATATGAATTTGCCAGTCAGTTCAATACACGGCGTAATCTGTCTGGAAATAAGAGGTCATAATTCGGCCCCAGGTAGCTTCTTAGTTTTATTGAACTACTAATGAATTAACGCGACTTTTAAACCGTTAAACAATTTGATTTGTAAATAAATTTTTAACGAATGAATATTTGCTATTGTTTTACATAATATTATACAGGAAAAAGCAACATCAATTGCTTATGTGTGACGTTGTGTTATTGTAAAATTAATTTGAGGAAATCGATTGTTTTTGTATATTATTATTATTTTAATAAGGATAATTTTATGTTTGTCCTATACATTGGGTTAAGTATATGTATAGTTCTAAACACTTGCTAATAAATAACTTATTAGAAAATTTTACGATTTATTTTCAAGCATTATTGATGATTTTAAATGGCAGCTAAACACATCTAAAATTGTGAAGTTAAATTATATGATTTTTAACAGGCCTTTTTCATAGATTAAAGTGGTTCTTGAGAAATGTTTTAGCAGATAAATGTTCTACAAAGCGGGCGAAGCCGCGCGCTGAGTTATATAATAATACTAGCGGTCCGCCCCGGCTTCGCCCGTGGTAGATACATGTTTAAACTATCCTATCTCTCAAGTTGGATCGAACTGCACATGGTGTGCGAATTTTATTATAATCGGTTAAGTGGTTTAGGAGTCCATTGAGGACAAACATTGTGACACGAGATTTATATATACATATTAAGATAGATATACCTAGATTAGTAGAGGTAGGATAGAAGAATTGAATGCAGAAAGATACATTATTTCAAGATCTATTTAATTTTTGTATGAATTTCTGTTTGAATTGTTTGTTATGAATTTCTTAAAAAAACGGAAAATTACCATAAAAATAACTCACTTATTAACCGACTTCAAAAAAAAGGAGGAGGTTATCAATTCGGCCGGTATGTTTTTTTTTTTTTTTTTATGTATGTACACCGATTACTCCGAGGTTTCTGAACCGATTTACGTGATTCTTTTTTTGTTCGATGCGGGATGGTGTCGAATTGGTCCCATAAAAATTTTATTCGGATAGGCCCAGTAGTTTTTATTTTATGAGCATTTTTGTCTGTATTTGTAAATGTTGCAAGTGCAAGTTTGAAGTCGGTTGTTTTTAACGCAGTTATTGACTTGTTTTGATAATTTCATAATGTGATATACATATAATAAAATTATAAAGGCGTAAGAATATTTATTTTGTTTGTTGGTTAATACTAAGCTATAATTAGCAAAAGTTGAGATTCCCATTAGTTTATGTCTTAGATAAATTTTAATTTGTTTTATTGCAGTTACAAAGACCTTGTTTTTTTGATAAGAAAATATTGTTTTATTTTTTTATTAGGGTTTTAAGTTTGGTGGATATTTTTAGAAAAAAAAAACAATATAAAACAAATATACATCACATAAATACTTTTACAAAGAAATACTCTGAAAATCATGAGTATGAATTTTTAATCTTTTGTCATAAGAAAATTTCAACAAATTAAGACCGCCTTGGTACCTGCAATGGTTGACGCGTGCGGCGTGAACGTATGACCGAGGGGTCCTTCTGATCACGGCAGATCACCTACTTGTCCCAAAAAAAAAAATAATCTCTGACTTGGAAGAAGTTTGAATGCACCTGCCCATAATGTCAGGAACAACTGGTCCGATTTGAAAATTATTTCGTTATTAGGTAGCCCATTTATCGAGAAAGGCTAACAGAAGCGGAGCAATGCGGGTAAAACCGCGGGGCACAGCTAGTTAACAATATTTAGTTGTTAAATTATAAATGAAATAAGTGAAGGAATACCATTACACTTTTGCTACGGTGTGCAGTGCTATGCACTATAGGTCTCTAGATCACTAGAGTAATGAGGATTTTTCAATATGTTCGCCTATCCCCTTAGCCACATTTACTTTGTACATAACACCTTTGAACAAACAACTGATTTATAGTTTACTAGTGGTCCGCCCCGGCTTCGCCCGTGGTACATATTTCGCAATAAAAGGTAGCCTATGTCCTTTCTCGGGTATCAAAATATCTCTATACCAAATTTCATGCAAATTGGTTCAGTAGTTTAGGCGTGATTGAGTAACAGACAGACAGACAGAGTTACTTTCGCATTTATAATATTAGTATGGATAACACAGTTTGGTCAGTACATATTTCTTGTAATCACGTTTGCTTGTGAGCGTGAGCCATTTTGAAAATGTATGAAGTTTCCCTACTGGTTGTATCTGTATATTGTGGTTGCATCTTCCTTCCTTCCTTATAATAACTATTGGTAATGTTAGAAATCCCTCAGCCAAAATGTATAAGTATAAAGTACTAGCGGTCTGCCCCGGCTTCGCCCGTGGTACATGTTTACGTTTTTTCTACATAAGAACCATCCTCGTACTTCAAGGAATATAATAAAAAAAGAATTATCGAAATCGGTTCAGCCGTTCTCGAGTTATGCGCTTACCAACACATTTTGCGATTCATCATTTTATAAGAAGACTAGCGGTCCGCCCCGGCTTCGCCCGTGGTATATGTTTACGTTTTCTCTACATAAAAACCATCCTCGTACTTCAAGGAATATAATAAAAAAAGAATTATCGAAATCGGTTCAGCCGTTCTCGAGTTATGCGCTTACCAACACATTTTGCGATTCATTTTTATATATAAGAAGATTGTTTGCCATAAGTAATCTCGATACATATTTAAGAGTATTTTATATAATTAACTAGCGGTCCGCCCCGGCTTCGCCCGTGGTACATATGAAAAATAGATGTTGGCCGATTCTCAGACTTACCCGATATGCACAGAAAATTTCATGAGAATCGGTCCACCCGTTTCGGAGGAGTATGCAGACTAACATTGTGACACGAGAATTTTATATATAAGATAATTAACAAAATATTATATAAGTATCAATACTGTACGGAAATACACATTTACTAGTATTTATTCAAAATATGATTTAAATAATATTTATTTGTGATTATAACCTTAAACTCCCTTAAAATAAATCATCAATTATTTTGCCTAGATTTGCACTACTGAAAAAAAGGTATACAGTCAGGGTGGGTAATAATAAACAGGGGTGATAATAACAACAACGAAATTTTTCAATAATTAGTCAGATCAATTTCCAAATGTTTGAATCGGATCTATAAAATGAAATATAATTTAAATTTGTAAAAGAAGAGTTATCTAGAACTAGCTGTGCCCCGCGGTTTTACCCGCTACTATTGGTTTTAGCGTTGATGACATATAGCCTAAAGCCTTCCTCGATAAATGGGCTATATGAAATCATTGCTGTAGTTCCTGAGATTATTGAACGAAGAACGAACAAACTCTTCAGCTTTACAATCTTATATATAAAATTCTCGTGTCACAATGTTAGTCTGCATACTCCTCCGAAATGGGTGGACCGATTCTCGTGAAATTTTCTGTGCATATCGGGTAAGTCTGAGAATCGGCCAACATCTATTTTTCATATGTACCACAGGCGAAGCCGGGGCGGACCGCTAGTATTTATATAAATTAACATGTATTTTCATTAAAAAACCAGAATTTTGTCAACTTTTGACGTAAAAAATACGTAAGTAAATAATTTCTTATTAGCGTAGAAAATTTCGTCATACATTTTTATTGGAACGTTCGTTGTTAAAAAAAATTAAAAACATAATAAGTAGATTACGATTCCGCAATCTCGGTATTGCCTTTGTGAATCAATTATTTACAATAGCTTAAGTATAATCAAGGAAGATAATATTTTATCATAAATCGAGCCGCTTCAACAATATAACCTATAAATGTTTATTTTTTTCTTACCTCACAAATCGCCGGTTCGTCCAAGAGGCACAGAAAACACTTAATTTCACTGTTTCGTAATAGTTTTAATTAATTTATCACCAATTTATAATAGCGAAAGCCAACTTTCCCGGTAGTCCGCTACACATAATATGACGTTCAGTGTTAGCAACCTGAAGTGAGCTGATTATCGTACCAGGGGCGTAAAATTATCGTACATTAGGCGTTTTTGGTTCGAAATTATCGTACTTTTTAGAAAAAAGTCAATTATAAATAAATAAATCATATAAATTGTAATATTGATAAGTATGCAAGTTCTCTATACAGCGAACCGATTCCATTTCCACTTTATGTTCAATAAACGCGCCAAGTTTAAAATTCAATCTGACAAAATTTCACTGTTCCCATGAAAGTTCGATATGAAACACGTCAAAATTTCATATTTGTATGAGTGAAATAATATAAATTCTCGAATTTTGCTTGATAAAAATTATCGTAAAATCAGCGAACGATAATAACATGCTATCGTACATCGTACGTAGGCACCAAATTATCGTGTTTGTACGATAATTATCGTACGGTTGGGAACGCTGATGACGTTTGTCGTTTTCAATGTTTAGGCTGCATTCACACAATCATCCGCGAATTACTTTTATCGATTTTGTTGTGGGTAGCCTCTAGCATCTGGGTGGCAATAATTTTTTTACAAAGTTGGACAAAAAAAGTGCCTAGCACACCAAAAATTTATTGAAATCTAAAATAATTTAGTTGTTAAATAAAATAAACTGAGAAAATAAATTATTCTCTATAGATAAAACATAAGTTATTTCTACATAATGTGTACATTATATTTAAATTATAGCTTTTTAGTATGTCATTCAAGTAAATTTTGCACCTCGTTTAAAAGGTCAAGGATCAAGTCAAGCTATTGTGTGATTATAATTAACAATCAAATTATCTATTTTTAAAGCCACGGAAAAGATCCACATGGGCCGTGTGTTCACCATTGACCTTTGATAAGATCGCAGTCAATAATCATGCTATGCAGAAAATTGAAAGAGTGTTCAATAAATTGCTACAATATAATCTTAAATATAATATACCTAATTATATAATTGTAACTATAAGTACTCCTAAAGACTTCTTTGAATTAACACAGAAGTCATTAGCTATATAGTGCTTGTAGCGAACAGACGTTAATAATTAATATGTAATGCATTTCATGTTAAATTGAGAAACATTAATCGGTTTAAATTTTTCTAAATTTTGTTTTATGTTTTAGATAGAAAACATAAATTTATTAATTGTTTTTTATTTATTTTTATTTACAATCAATTCAATTTCAGATTTATTTAATTTTGCCCTTGCCTCCACATGCCATAAAAAATTTTATCAAATGTTGCCAATTTGAAAGATTTTATCTGAAAAAAGGGAAAATAAAATAAGTATCGACGTAGCACTTAGTCATTTTGACGCGGACGTCATGATTATTTGATAGGTACACACACTTTGTTTCTGAAAGATTGTGTTTATTTCATTTACTTTATATCATATAGTAACATGATTTAATTTTTAAGAAAATAAGTGCAAAATTCAGTTTAAACATATTGACACTCCCAAGTGCTAAGATTATTTGCGAAGGGAAAACTAAACTCCAAGCGCTTACAACACGGTCAACACCTAAAATTTGACATATTGTGTCAATTTTGTTCAATATTTTGATCGACGTGTGTAGTGTGTACTTTCAAAAACAAAGTTTGAAAATTGAATTATTCCAATTTCCAATAAGATTTATTTTAGTTCTAAGTATTTATTTATATGAATCACAATTCTATTAAATGAATACATAAGAAGAGGATCATAATAATTAAATCGATCGAACAAGAATCTAACCGGCTTTAAAACTACCGCTCACTGAATAAAAAATAAAAAATAACGATGGCATTGGTTGAAGACATCTACACAGATATTAATTTAGAGAAAGCATGTAGAATTTGTTTAAATGAAACACAAAACATGACGTGCAATATATTCGACAGTGATTCTAACGATATTGTAGAAAAAATACAATTTTGTTCTGGTATTTTGGTAAGTAATATTTTTTGTTTTTTGTACGGGCGTGCTTTTTAAAGAAACTAGCTGATTTCTTGCTCTGTGGGGTCTGCCAGTTCATTGTAAGGACTTAGTAGCATGAATCCTTACAAATTACAACATCTTGAAAGTATACAATTTATACAAGTACATAATACATATTATGTGGAACAGCAGGTAGACCTGAAAAACTTTTAAAGGTAAAAAAAAACTCCCATGATGGGGGATTCGAAACCGCATGTTTCACCTTAGGTGACAAGGTTTATTAGAATGCTATAAAACTAAACATCGAATTCAGTTTGTAGTTTTGTTAGGTGGAATTGTTTCTAAGGTAAAAATTATAGCATAGAAATCAGTCAAATTAAAATCAATATAAAACATATTGCTTTTGCCATAGAATATATAAAAAAACAACGACATCTTATTATATAAGGTTGCCTGGATGAATGTGCTCCAAAGCTATAAGGCAGCCAATTTGTACAGTAAAGATTATTTTGGTTTAAAATGGTATTTTGTGTATGTGCAATAAAGTGTTTTTTATTTATTTATCTATACTTATATTATAAAGCTGAAGAGTTTGTTTGTTTGTTTGAACGCGCTAATCTCAGGAACTACTGGTCCCATTTAAAAATTATTTACCGAGTGTAGTGTATGTCCTTCCCTATTATCGGCTCTTAGACGCACA
>CAJQZN010018234.1:0-10895 GCA_907164685.1 Colias eurytheme | reverse complement strand
CATTTCTATTTCTCATGTATATAAACGACCTGCCAAACATAACCAAATATAAAGCAGTTTTATTCGCTGATGATACCACACTTATTGTGAAAGGCAATGCAAGAAATACTTCTTACAAATTAGAAATAGGTAAAGCATTATGTGATATAGTAGGGTGGTTAAAAAGTAATAACCTCCAAATCAACTTTGACAAAACTAAAATGATCCAATTTTGCACTAAAAATAGTCGACAATTCGAATTAAAAGTTGATTATGAAAACAAAACCATAGAACAGGTAAAAAGCCACAAGTTTCTAGGTATCCATTTGGACGAAAATTTAAAATGGAATGTGCACATTGAATACATATGTGACAAGATAAACCGATTTGTTTATGTCATAAGACGCCTTAGGAACACAGTGTCCATGGAGGCGGCCCTAAATACTTACCATGCATATGTGTCATCAATTCTCTCATATGGACTTATATTATGGGGGCAATCTTGTGATAGACAAAAGGTGTTTATAGCGCAAAAAAAATGCGTACGGGCCATAGTAGGATTGAGACAAAGAGACAGCTGTAGACCCATATTTGCTAAGCTTCGTATATTAACATTGACATGTATGTATATTAGAGATGTATGCTTATTTGTAAGAAAGCATCCCGAGTATTACACGAAAAAAGGAGAAATCAATACTCAATTTATGACCAGATTTCAAAACAAACTTTATTTTCCGACGTGTAGAATAAATACTGCGAAAAATAGTATAATTTTTAGAAGCATTACAATATTCAATAAAATACCAGACGATTTCAAAGAATTACCTGTACATATATTCCGGACGAGGTTAGTAAACTGGCTAATCACAAAACAATTCTATGATATAAGTGACTTGACCAATCAAAAAAAGTAATTTAAAATTAATGGATATCATAAATAAAAAATAAAAAATAAAATAAAATAAAAAACCTTTTATTTCATGTAAAGTAATGGAAAAAAAAAATATTAAATAATGTAAATATATAAATTTGTGCAAAAGTTGTTTACATGAACCCCTCCTCAAGTGAGGGTGAAGGTGATGGATATCATATCGGGACATAAATTAATATTTTACTGGATCAGTTATCGAATCTATCAGATGTTAACGATATGGTCTCTGCATTTTACAATATTTTGAATTCTGCTATTAAGAAACATGTCCCAATACGAAGTGGATTTAAATCTAAATACCCAAGTTGGATGAATATTTCATTAATAAAACGCTTAAAGGAAAAAGACAAGGTTAGAAGGAGGTTTCATAAGTATAATAATCCACGTGATAGCATAGAATATAAAATACTTCGTGAGCAATGTCAAAAGTTAACCAATAAATGTATAAGTGATTATAAACATGCTATAGAGTCTAATATAGCAAAAGATCCTAAAAAATTTTGGCGCTATTTTAAGGATAAAGCTAAAACTAATTCTTCTATACCTTCTGAAATGCATCTAAGCGATTCTACAACCTCTACTGGTCCAGGAATAGCGAATTTATTTGCCGAGCACTTTCAGTCAGTGTATACACCCGTATCCGGTCCGACAAATCATATAAATTATTCCTCATTAAGCCACTATAATATTTCAAATGTTTCCTTTTCTGAGACAGAAATAATTAAATGCATTCAAAAACTTGACTACAATAAAGGTCCGGGTCCAGACCAAATACCTTCACTCTTTGTTAAACGGTGTGCCAAAGTTCTCGCCCTTCCTTTATCATTGATATTTAATAATTCATTAAGATTTGGTATTTTTCCATCATCGTGGAAAGAAACTAGGATAATCCCACTCTTCAAAAAAGGCGATCGTAGCAATGTTTGTAATTATCGACCAATCGCAATTTTGAGCTGCTTCCCAAAAATTCTCGAGTCTTTGCTAACTCCGCTCATTTCTAGACATATTCATCACTCAATATCACCCCACCAGCATGGCTTTGTTAAAGGACGCTCCATACACTCTAACATGGTAACATTTATTTCAAACCTTTCTTATGATGTTGACAGAGGGAAGCAAGTAGATGTTATATATACAGATTTTGCAAGCGCCTTTGACAAAGTCGACCACTCAGTTTTGATACAAAAGATATCATCCTACGGAATATCGGGCCCCCTGCTTAATTGGTTTCAATCGTACCTCAGAGAGAGACCTCTAGTAGTATCAGTTAACGGCTATACATCTAAATCATACCAGGCAACTTCAGGCGTGCCTCAAGGATCACATTTAGGCCCTATTCTCTTCGTCATTTTTATCAACGACATAACTGTTGCTATTAAAAACTCACAAGTTTCATTATTTGCTGACGATCTTAAACTTTATAAAGTCGTCGATTCAGTTTATGACGCACAACTGATACAAAGCGATCTAAATAATATCCAATCTTGGTGTGAAGCAAACAAAATGATTATAAACCCAAAAAAATGTTTTCACCTTATATGCACTAGGAAAAAAAATGTACTTAAATCTAGTTTTGATATTAATCGTGTTCAAATAGAAGAGGTCAAAGAAATGAGGGACTTGGGTATTGTGATTGACGGGAGCTTAAAGTTTAATTCGCATTTTGACACAATTGTTAAAAAGGCGAATCAGATGGTTGGTTTCTTGAAAAGAAACACAAAAGGATTCCGTTTTAATAGTACCCGGATTATTCTGTACAATAGTATGGCTCGCAGCGTTCTTGAATACGCGAGTGTCGCTTGGAACCCCTACTTCTCCGTTCACTCTCAACGACTGGAAGCTGTACAGCGAAGGTTCACTCGGTATCTTGCCTTTATTTCACCTGGCATTTCGCATAGACGCCCCTACTATGATAGACTAGCTTTTTTCAAAATGGATAAACTTCAGGACAGAAGAGTCACCCTAGACTTAACATTTTTGTTTAAATTGTTAAACGGAACAATCGATAGCCCAGATTTGCTCAATAGTATAATGTTTAATGCTCCCCGTTCGATTCCCAGAAAACCTATCCGAACTTTCAGCATTCCAACTTGTAGAACAACTCTCGGTTCGAACTCGCCAGTTTTTCGCTTATTGAGAACCTACAATGAATACCTCACTAAAGTTCCGAACCTTGATATTTTTCACGATAGTTTGCCAATGTTTAAACGAAAAGTGCACAGATCATATCACATCACGTTTTAGAATTAAGCAATATTGAATTAATATACTTAGGTACTTTATTTGTATAAAACATCCTCATTAACTACATTTATCTTTAGTTTTTCTTGTAATGCTGTGTACATCTATAATAGGGTCAAGCATTAGAATATTCTTACTTTGTATTTATTATTAAGGAATGATGTATGCGCGATCTGTCGATGTACCCAAATAAATAAATAAATAAATAAATAAATAAATAAATTTTAATCTTTTTCTGCTACTGTATTGGGATCTATAAGTGTTGTGGGATATAATATTGTATTTAATGTAGTTTATAATATATTTGCACGCTCAATTACGAGCAGAATGTTTAAGGATCTATATTATCTGTATCTACAAACATCTTTGTAATTCTACATTCTGCAAATAAAGCAATTTGAATTTGAATTTGAATTTGAATTTACGTGACATTTTAATATTATCGTGTAATACTTTATTGGACGGATAAGTTTTATCCAAGCATTGAAAAATCGGCCCTTATAAAAATAATTAACATTGATAGAAAAATATCTGTTCCATCTTCTTTAACTTTCAATTCTATTGATCTAACCGTTAACGAATAAAAATTAACTATGCAGCACTGACTGTAAAATTAGTGTACTTTTCCTGACAATCAACCAAAAACGAATAAGTTGAAATAAAAACTAATTGACACACCTAGAACCATCAACACTAACAGACGAAGCAATTTTAACCACTTGAAAAATCAAAACAAATCTAACTACCCCCTCTTTACAGCGGACACACCGCCCCCAACCGACGCGCGAACATTCGACAAGCCGAAGCCACTACCCGCAGCTACAAAGAGTTCTACCCTCCGCGCGTGGCTAGAAGACACGTGGCTGCGACCGCCAGTCGGCGTCCTGGTGCCGTTGAGGACGGACGCGTTGGCGCGCGCGCTCGCTGTATGGAACGATGTGACCGCTGATGGATTGAATTTAACCGATATCGTGATCGTGGGATACGATTCTAATGGTGAGATGTATTTTTTTGTATTTTACATTTAAACTCTGTATTTTTTCTTCCATTTAGATCAAAGTTAATGTATTACGCATAAGTTATATATTTTGATTCAGATTATAACATGCACTTACGAGGGAACATGTTTTGCAGAAATACTGTAAAAGGTGGTATAAAATTTTCACAGATGAGTCAATTATATTCAACTTTACAAATAAAAATCTAGATATTATAGTTGGAGAGAGTGAGAATTTTGGCGGATATATTGAGGATAATTGCAAGAAATAACAATAAAACGTAATGTACCTACGTTCATAGCTTCCGACTATTTCAATTATCATGTACTAACTGCGCCCTGCGGTTTTACCTGTAGTGCTCCGCTTCTATTCGTCTTAGCGTGATGATATATATCCCATAGCCTTCCTCGATAAATGGGCTATCTAACACCGAAAGAATTTTTCAAATTGGACCAGCAGTTCCCGAGATTAGCTCGTTCAAACAAACAAACAAACTCTTCAGCTTTATAATATTATTTTAGATAATTTTGATTTAAGTAGGACACTTAAGTCTATTAAAGAAAAGTCAAAAATCAAAATTGAAAATTTCAACCCGTGCTTTACCGCAGTACGACTAATCGACTAAAATATTCTACAAAATCGAAAATACTACTATAAAAGTTATGTAGTACTACTATCACACTACTACGAACCAAATTATAGACGCTATATCTTACACCTAGATAGTTAAAATACCGCATTCTTAGCCTACTTTTTATGCTACTATCGAAGCAAACATGTCCAAAGCCAATTAATCCATAAAACAAGGAAATCACCTAGAATTAAACAAAAAACCATACAATAACAGAAACAATCACGCAACGACACTCAATGGGCTATTAGTTGTATCGTAATAATTATTATTTATGTTTGTCAGATGTCGATAAAATACGAACGCGCTATTATATATTACATAATGAACACATAATGCTACAAACTACAAAGGTCGATTCACACGGAAAACTTCGATGAAAAGTTCAAAGATATAGCAAAATCAAAGATATAGGCTCTGTATAATTGGCGCATGCTGTGTTAACCTCTAATTATTTCAAACTCAAAACTCAAACACAAACATTTATTTATTCAATTAGACTTCTTCTAGAAGCACTTTTGAAACGTCATTACATATTTTTGGTACATATTTTTAACATTTACCACCGATTCGGAAAGCAGTATCTACGGAGAAGAATCGGCAAGAAACTCCATAGTTGCTCTTTTTAATCATTGATTTGATCAATTTTTAATATTTGTTACTTTATCGCAAGAACTATATGTTATATAATAATTATATTTAAGAATCATTGTAAACAAATGTTGGTTGACCAAATCAATAAATAAAAAAGCTAGTTAATAATGAAATTTAGGGTGATTTTCCACCAATAATGTGCGAGGATGTGTAGCGACACACCCCGGACACTCCATACAAAATTATCGTTTTGACAGTCACACTGTAGAGACTGCAAATGTGTGTGTTAACGCTTTATGGTTGGCACATTTGTGACTAGCGTAAAAAAAAATTCGCGTTTTTCTGATGAAATACATCCGTAAAACGCACAATATCTAACCATTTTCTACGAAAAACGATAATCACAAATCCAAAATAATAAAATTACTATAAGTCAATTTGATTAATGTTGTCAATCTTCGTTGAAGCTTCGTTGCGTATCGTCCCTGTAGAAAAATATGGACCATTTTTAGGGCGTTTGTCCACTACAAGGAATTTTACGGTCCGGCATTCCGATTTTTTACGGTCCGGTATGGCACGCAATTAATCTAAATACTAGCTTGTGCACTATACGTAATTTTACTGTCCGACATTTTACTTTTCCCTATTCCGGATGGTTTTTTGAGTTTACGAGTCGCTGTAGGTATAATTGTTTTCGAGTGCCCACTTGCTTGGATTTTACTCTTTTTATTGCATATGCCAATTGAAAGCAAGCTCTTGTTTTACTTTCTTTTAGCTGGCAATGAGATTTGAGAAGTCGGTATTGTTATTTTATATACATTGACCAAGCATTGACCTATAATTATTATCTAAGTAAGTGTTGGTAAGTTAAAGTTCAAGTGGGAATAGATTTAGCTCCTCGTCACCGATTAAAATAAATAAGTGAAACACGCATTTTAAATCTCTTACGGAACTTTACTTTTTATTATAACGAAGTAATATAATATTTCACCTTCTATATTTTTACTCGTTTCTTGTACCTAAAATGCGAAAACAATCATTTATGATAGTATTATACCGCCATACTTCCTTGAACTGTACCGCACTGATCCGAGTAAAGACGGACAGGTGCACAAGCAATTCATCGGTTTTTTCATGCCACACCGGACCGTAAAAAATCGGAATGCCAGACAGTAAAATTCCTTGTAGTGCACAAGCGCCCTTAGACTGATCGTGCGGGGTGAGGTAAGTGTTTAATTTTGGCGGGAGGCGGAGAGTGTCCGTTCTGTAGCGTTTAGCTACTATTATGTATTCTGTGGTAGCGAGGAACGTGTTTGTAAATAACTAATAGTATCGCTTCAAACTTCAAACTAAATGAAGCGATATGATTGGTTATTTACAACTCGTTCCACGCTACGCATCCTCGCGCACTATTGGTTGAAAAGCACCCTTATCGATCTTAATTTGTCAATGTGTATTTATTTATATACTAGCGGTCCGCCCCGGCTTCGCCCGTGGTACATATTTCGCAATAAAAGTTAGCCTATGTTCTTTCTCAGGGTCTAAAGATTATCTGTGCCAAATTTCATCAAAATCGGTCCAGTAGTTTATGCGTGAAAACCATACATACATACATACAAACCTTTCCTCTTTATAATATTAGTATAGATAGATATTTATTCGCAATGCAAGTCTACTTAAATAGGCTTAAATCCATTTTGAGGAAAATAAATACAAAATTTCAAAAATAATTCATAATATGAGATTAAAAAATATATTTCGCAGTCAGCCCCTTATCTATAAGGAAATATTGCGTAAAAATAGTTGTAATTGTGGTCCGGGAGCCAGCAGCAGATTTTATGACCAAGTTCCTCTCAAGCGGTAATTAGTAAAATGCATCAAAGTATAGTATTATGAAGCCTCGTGAACGTCAGCTGGAGCTCGGTTGGGGGGAAGAGCGGTTGTAGCCTCCCGTATCAGCTGACGGTTTTTCCACCAAGATACAGCCAGCTGACATATATATTTATCCACAGTTACATATAAGCTATCATCAGGTAAATTTTTGTTTGAGAGGAAATAACGGAAAATAAATTTTTCTTTAAATTTAACTTTCATGTTCGAGATACCAGCTGACGTATAATACACCATGTTGTAACCAGCTGACTATTTTTTTTCGTTGAGATATTGGGTTAGCTACAATTTGACAAATTTTTAGCTGAGAGGAAATGAATGAATGAATGTATTTTTTTTCCTATGTGCGTGGGAGGCTACAACCGCTCACCCCCCCAACCGAGCGCCAGCTGACGTTCACGAGGCTTTATAATACTATACTCTCATGCGTCTGACGAATTATCTCTTGAGAGGAAATAGTTAACCAAATTTGCACCTGGCTCCCTAACCATTGATTAATATTAGATTTCTTCATTGTTATAACACTTGAAATCGAGATAAGAAGTTAAATATAATTTTTTGAAATAAAATAAGGAAATCGAAAAATTATTTTTTTCACGAGAACGAAATCGCAATCGCAATCGCGTTCACTAAAACTAAAATGATTCTCGATAGATATTATATGTAGAAATATACTGGTACATACTTGACATCTAAGTTAAAGTATAGCCCAAATTTGATGAGATTATAGTATTTAGTAGTAACACTACACATATTACCGTAATATATCTGCTAAGTGCCAGAAGATTACATACCTGCAACAAAATAACATCTCACGTTAATTATGTTCAATATGATTTTATTATTTAAAAGGTAAAATATAAATATGTAGTAGTATAATCTTCTTATATATAAAATCTTCTTATATATAAAAATGAATCGCAAAATGTGTTGGTAAGCGCATAACTCGAGAACGGCTGAACCGATTTCGATAATTCTTTTTTTATTATATTCCTTGAAGTACGAGGATGGTTTTTATGTAGAGAAAACGTAAATATGTACCACGGGCGAAGCCGGGGCGGACCGCTAGTATAAAATATAAATATGATTTGAGTCATTGTATTGTCCTCTTTATGGGAAGTTATTGAGGTGTCATCAATTAATTATTTTCAATGAACGAATGTACTAATCCATAATAATATTATAAACTAGCGGTCCGCCCCGAGTTCGCCCGTAACAAGTACCAATTTAAATTTTTCGTAAAGATATTTCCTAAAAAATTTGACCATAGAAAACTACGACTACTTTTTCTGCAGAAATAATATTGATGAAAAATAAGGGATAGGAATGAGTAATGCTGTCACGCTAGAAGAGAGCTACTCACTACCTATACAGATTAGTATATACCGCCGTATATACGGCCGTAATCGTAATAGATCTAGCTTGGGGTGTGTGATACCTGGGGCCGTGTTATGACGTCTTATTTCCTCGAGACAGTTTACGCCGCGAGACTTTTTAATTGAACAGACAATCAAATTCATATTATAGGTACCATAATTAACCATGGCTGGTCATTGCAATCATAATATGAATTTGCCAGTCACTTCAATTCACGGCGTAAACTGTCTGCAGGAAATAAGACGTCATAAAACTGTCCCAGGTATCACACACCCCAAGCTAGATCGATACCACCTATACCTAAACCAATAACTTATTACAATTCAACATTGTTACGTCACACCGTCCTTGACTGACCAACTGTAAGAGATTGGACACCATTCGTCACGCGCCATATAGCCAGCGAAGCGTGGTCTACGTGACAACGCGATATTGTAATCAAGTGGGGTCCGATAGACCCCCAAAAACTAGATATATGTATAATGAATGAATGAAAAATACTTTATTGTACACCTTATAGAATACATTTTACAAACTTAACAATATAACATAAAAATGTACAGTAGGCGGAATTATCGCTGGCAGCGATCTCTACCAGGCAACCCAGAAAAGACGACGAAAATAAATGCTATGCGAGGATATAATATACTTACCTACTAATATTAGGTAAGCCTTAATACTAGCTTTTGCAAAACCGCGGTTCGTAAATCTATACTCACAGCGCGACATTGTAATCAAGTGGGGTCAGATAGACCCCCAAAAACTAGATAATATATTAATACCACAGTATATAGAATATATGGTTTGTTATTACTACACATCCTCGCACATTGTTGGTGGAACAGCACCTTTATGGAGTCGGTTACATACAAACATACAGGTGAAGCTATTAAAAAATATTGATTGATATTCGCGATTGACCTAAAACAATATAGGTCACACAGCATACCTAGACTTGAGAAATCAATTAATTTATCCGCACCTTGACTTTTCCACCAATTTTCAATTAAGTCTGCATTATATTATTATTATATTTATTTGATCACGCAAATCTATATTAAATAACCTTGAATATAGAATGGTATGCAAATAATCATATATTTAGGGTACTTACCCATTTTATAAGTCTAAAAATATATAAAATGGCGTATAATAAATTAGGCGACACTGTAGTTAAGTTAAAATTTAAAAATATATTGTAAACTAGTTTTACCCGCATTGCTCCGCTCCTATTGGTCTTAGCGTGATGATATAATATAGCCTAAAGCCTTCATCGATAAATGGACTATCTAACAGTGAAATAATTTTTCAAATCGGACCCGTGGTTCCTCAGATAAGTGCGTTCAAAAAAACAAACTCTTCGGATTTAAAATATTATTATAGATGAAAAACTTCCGTCTTTTTGAATTTCCAAACGTTTGAAAAACTCGGAATCGGATCTATAATATGAAAAAGAATCTTGTAAAAGAAGAGTTATTTAAAATATTTATTAAAAGTGTAAGTGGAGTTGTTTCCAATCACCCCTGTTCACAATTATTGATTTTGAATTGTCAACTGATTGACCCTATATCTGTGTGAAAAACAAAATGGACGTGATTATAAAACGATGTAATAATAAAAGAGCAAAAACAAAAGATGTTTTATGTAGTTATATCTTATTTTTCTAACCCGTTTGGGACAACAATATATTTTGTGTCGGAAACGAGCTACCTATATTTAATCGAATGGGCACAAGGGTATTAAAGTAAAAAAAAAATATTCTTTCTACAGGAGTAAACTGGCGCTCCCGCCACAACCTACAACCTTCCAGCACGACGGGTGACCGAGCTGTGAGCAGCGCTTTATCAAAACTGCTGCATAAATATCAGGTGAGAATTATTATTGTCTTTTTTTAAGCTATTGCATAGCTTCTATCGCGGGCCTTGAGCGCGGGGACCGAATCCAGAAATTCCGTAACGAAAAAACCTCACGCTCCCCACTCCGACGGGCTCGGAGGTGTGGCTTGAAGGCATAGCATGCAATAGCTTTACCGCGGCAGTCCCCGAGTGCCACACGTCTTTTTTTTATTATCACTGCACAAAATCATCATCATTATAAGTCCATATACGTTCCCACTGCAGTTAGTCCGTTTTCTTATGGGCATGCTTGTATGGAAAGGTATACATTTTTGAGTAAAGCAATGCCATTTGGTACGAATGTTGTACTCATCCACCTAAGCCCAAATCGCCTGGTAGCCAGTGTCTACTCCCCGGCA
>CAJQZN010018220.1:0-10748 GCA_907164685.1 Colias eurytheme | reverse complement strand
CCCTTGTGTTTGTCTAATCCCTATTACACTTGGACCGAAGTGTAATCTATGATGGTTCTAATGAATATGCTTTTGATGTTTTCCTTATTGATCTGCTAAGTGAATGTTTTGATAGACCTCTATGAGTTATATTTTATTAATTGGTTACCTGATTTGTTATATAATATATATACTTGATCATATATTGTTTATATTATCTGTAAAAAAGATAAAAGCATCAAGATGGTGAAGTAAAAATAAGATAAATAATTAGCTAGGTACTTTGTAATATTGACTGTTGTTAACTGTTAGAAAAAAAGCTTTTTAGAGAAGACTTATTTTGTGTAGGTTTTAATAAACGACGTAATTGGACCAATTCAGTAATCTTGTCTCATTACGGTTTAATTAAGAAAATATCATGTAACTTGTTTTTCTGATAGGCTATTAATATCAGATTGCTTATACCAAGTCCATAAATAGCGCTTAATAAATCAATAAAATACCAAAGGAATGTTTGCTTCTGTATCATAAAGCAAAGGGATTAAGTTTGTTATTTTCAATAGCCCTTATCCATGGCCCACGCGACTGTAGGCGGGACAACGCCGACGACAGCCGTAAATCGCAATAAACTCTTAGGCTTGATATACACGAACGGTGGAAACGCTTCTTTAGTAGCTACTTTAATTTATTAATGTTGTTAATAAAGGGACACGAGGATAACTTAATGTAACATTACAGAAGCCTACACGCGTACAGGGTTTTTTATTTACATTGGTGGTAAATATTTAGACTTTTCGCGAATAGTTTACGTCCATTTGGAAACGTCGAATCTTTCTATTATTAATATAATGAATAGATCACGTTTAAAGTGTGTTAAAATCTATTATATTTAAATTGATTACGTTTATGAGTACAGATATATTATGTACAGATATATTATGTATTTGTTGGGAGTGTCATATATGAACGTTTGCCAGATTCAATATTTATTGATTGCAGTATACACTATAATTTTAAATGAGTATGTAACCTTAGATGATGATATAATTCATATGTTGACGACAAGCTGTCATCAATCTCTAACTGCGTACAATGTTATAATATCTCAATAATAAAATGAACTACCAACCTATTAAATCAATTCTAAATCAGGAAACAGAAATGTTTGAAAAATACCTGTACCTTTATAAACATCTATTGTAATGTTTGTAAACATTGCTAATGGACTGTCATTGAAAATAAACATTTACTTTTCTCGCAATCTTAACAATAATATTTACATTTTAATTAAGTAAAATTTTTATACTGGTTTTCTCGCAATCTTTTTAACAACGTTTACAATTTAATTACGTAAATATTTTACTTCTTTTTACAACATCGCGTTTTATAATTAAATCTTCATTTTATAATCTTTTAATTTGATAAAACGCTCCGTATAGGGAAGCCTTTTAGTTATAAAAGCTGCATTATAACATCATCTATCCAATGCTGTCAACGGTTATGCTGTGCAATGCTCATGCGTATTATGGTTTTTGCTAATACATCCTGATAGATAGATGACAAATGGATAAACTAAGTTAAATTGAAGCTAATAATAGTTTTATGAAAAAGTTGACAATATAAAATTGAAATTAATAAATTTCCCAAACTTGTGTAATCCTTCGTAAATATTATTTCTATAGCAATCTTCAGAATCACTACATAGTTTAAAACACAGTCGCTTTCTCTGTCCCTATATCCCTTTAAACTACGCAACGGATTATGATGCGGTTTTTTTAATAGAAGAGTGATTCTCGAGGAAGGTTTTAGTGTATCATTTATTGGGTTTAGACAACGGGCGAAGCCGCGGGGGGTCGCTTTTTGTTTAAATAATTTGCAAATATGTTCAATAATATAAAGGAAACAGCTTAATTGTAGATACATTATTCAACATTACATTGTTGTTTAATTTGTGAAGGAATTACAAGTTTCAAAATGTTGTCCGTGGGTAGTGGGCGGGAATTACTTGACTTGTTATTAAATATTGGGTATATTTCTGTGTTTATCACATCAGATTGACAATAAATACTGGGATGTTTAATTGGTAAAACTTCGGAATGTATGTACCTACCTATATTATTAATCATAAATGAACAAAGTACCTATTAAAGTTACCCATAAATTCGTACGTAATGTTAGAAACCTTATCGCAAGTATGAAAAAATTTAATCAAACAATAGTCAAATATCTACTTATCATATATGTACTTGTAATCTTTGGAATTTTGTTATTTTTACACATTTTTACACTTAATGTACCTGTAAGCTCTCAATTATTTCTTTATCAATCGTGTTAATATTTAATTATCGTGTTTCTATTTCAATTAAATCACCTTGTTGTTTTTGTAATTACAAATACATATTTCTTTTGTCGCTATACCTTTATTTATCATGTACATATGTATTAATAATTATCTATTATTATAAATTTATTATTTACTAGTGGTCCGCCCCGGCTTCGCTCGTGGTACATATTTCGCAATAAAAGATAGCCTATGTCCTTTCTCGGGTATCAAAATATCTCCATTCCAAATTTCATGCAAATTGGTTCAGTAGTTTAGGCGTGATTGAGTAACAGACAGACAGACAGAGTTACTTTCGCATTTATAATATTAGTATGGATGAAACTAATTGTGCTATTTTCAATTAATTGAAACAACCCGCTATTATCTTATAAATATATACAATGCACACCTCCATAATTAAAAGTCTTGTTCCATTTTTCCTGATAAACTATGAATAGATTTTATGCAAATTAATAATTTATTTCCACCTAGCCTACTGGCCTAGTTGAGACGACACAGTGATTTGAAAATGCTTCTTCCTATCAATAGAATTTTCCTCATTATTTTATACTTTCTATAGTAATTGCTGAATAGAATTTTCGTCTACTTCCTTGGTACAGTGAATGCTTTACCGTAGAACCGAGTCCTTAGTTTTATTTCGCGATACTAACCAAAATTGTAACACATGTACAAGTATGATCCATCTACCACAAGGAAACACGACATTTCTCTATCTCTAGTAGTAGTAATATCGATTCTTTTAAGTACATTCAACCTTGAATAGCAGCACTTGAATATAGAAAGAAGGAGACACGATATTTCACAAACTCTACTAGACGAATGCCGATTTTTTCTCCTTAGTAAATTCAACCTCCAGAAATACCTATAATAAGAAAGATCCACATAACAACCCAGCACTCTAACAATACTATACTACACAGCAAGCGCTTCCCAACCAACTATTTATTTCTTATTTGATTTCTTCTAGGAAAAATCAAACACTAGACCGGTTCAACCGTTATCTAATTCTTCAAGCATGGCCGATGGTCACGCCGATCCCTCACTAACTGTTCCGTGTGTGGGAAATTAATACATACAATGAGAGTACTAGATATATTGAGATTTACAGTTATGTGTTAACTCCGAAAAAAGTATTAGTTGAATGTACTCTCGAAGTCTTGTAGAAAATGCAAGTTTCATTCTACCATGTTTACTACACTGGTCATCAAAAAAATCGACCCACCTTCATTATGTTTGTAATGATTTCATGTATTTAAATTCGTGTAAATGTGGAAGTTTAATTAATAATTCTGTGCCTCCAGTGAATAAGGGAGTAAGACGAGTTATTCCCTTTGGTTTTTATTGCACCATTGGATTCAGCTCGTCAAAATACACAACATATCAAAAGGTCATATCTCCAGCTGCGTCCTAACCCATTTTTTCGAATGACCCAAACGGTATAAGTAGGGTGTGATTAACGGTATAAGTTACCTTATCCATCATTTTAGGCAATCGCAAAGGAACTATTCGTCTCGGGTCAAAAGTACCCACGAACACAAAGACGTATGTGTAGTTATACTTTTTGAATAAAGACTTAATTCATTTTGTTCCATCAGTCCTAACACTATTTTAGTATAAACGCATTTGTGTCATTTTTCTAACATGAGCATAAAGGAACAACTCTTTTAGTGTCATTGGTTCAAGTGACGACATGAGACAGTTTGGCATTAATGCCGTGTTGCTATTGGTCTATTAATTGAATACTGCACGGAAACAACACACCATACCTATTCCTTATTATTTTTAAACCGTTTTTTTCAATAAATCTCCAACAACAAATCTTTATATTTTTTAAAAAAGGTATTTATCAGTTAACTTGGGATACTAATATACTTATTACTATGGAAATTAACTATTTTTTGCAATAGATATTAAAAATACAGTTAACACATTAAGTGCATTTAATGATATTATACTCTTTGTTTATATAAATACAGAACGATAATTGAATCATCTAAAAAAAGCCAACAAAAATGTTAAACTTATATTTTCTTCTTAAATAATTGGGTAAGTTTTTAAAAAAAAAACTCGTTTTTAAATTTTTTTTTTTTTAATTATCTAACTACAATAATCAAGACAATAATATTATAGTCTATAATAGTCGCATAAAAAAAAGTATTAATAACCAGGCTTGACAATAATTATGAATATTGTTTTCTCCGCATATAGCGTTTTAGCCACTGTGCTTTGGTAATTTGCCTTTTTTATAGGAAAAAAATCCGCAATATCGATACTTCTTTGGTCCTGCATTTTCGTAAACATTTTATGGATACTCTGGTACCACATATTTTGAAAAAATTGGGCTATTGTCACGTAGAGTCTCTTCAAAGTGCGTGCCACAAGTCGTATTTGCATCCAAGGCACCTTCAAATCTGTGCTTAATTTTGCATAAAATCTTTGCGGCTCATTGTATTTTCTTTATTTATCTACATTATATTGATATTATATGATATAGACATTGTTAAAATTCTATATCATGCCGTAAAAAATCGCCACTGACCACCTATAACTTTTCCTGTATTAACTGAACATACAGGAATATGGTTTTCGGTCTTCTCTTATCTCTTTATAGTGCTTGTATCCTCAATGTATACCACCATGACATTGTGGCGTTGCCACTTTTATTATCTATATTTTACGAAACGGAACGCACTTGATCGAATTTTAAATTGATTCGACGATTAATTTTCACTAGGACAATAGTTAATACGCAAAACGCAATACGCAGTTGATACGTATTTAATACCAATACTCAATGATTGTCTCCTGCTAACCTGTACAGACTAGGCTCATTGTGGTGACTGGTGAAACATTGTATAGCATTAACAACATAGTACTGTATTATTGAAAGATCGATTAAACGTTTATTTTACAATCTACGACTTTCATTATACATGGGTAACAAAACCCCATAACATATTCGGTTTTACTCCGGACAACATCTTCAGCCACCCAATCCCCTTGCTTGAAGTCCAAATCCAGCGGAGGACAATAATCGTCATTTACTAAAATTGAAGGTTTTTCGTCCTAGTATAAAAGTTGTCTGGGTCCCATTTTATACACAATCTATAGTATAATACTATAGATATCATGTGAAACGTGACTTGGAAAAAAATTATTCAAATAAATCACAAAATAAAAATTTGAAACAATCTTAAAAGTTACGATAAGCCCAATTATACGTCAAAATGACGCACAACATCCTCTTTACAACCAAATGGCGGAATTTACCTGGATGAGCCAACTATGCACTGCTAGGTCTCGACGGCTAATAAGTTGGTTCTGGATTTTGCAGCGATTCGATGGTAAATATAGAAGAGTTCATACGTCAAATTTACGTAGATTGGACTTCTAGGGTTAAATGCATAAATACCTAAATGTTGCTTTGTTTTTATTATCTAATAACGAAAAAAAAAACCCGTTGATTTCATTCATTTTTCAAGCTACGTGCATAGTTTTTCCACTAAAATGCCTCAATTGAGTCATAAAGTACACAAATTTCAAGCATAATAAGTCACATCATTTCTATAAAACCAAAACTGGCAATAATATAAGTCGTGTTGAGCGATTATGAACATAGTGCATAAGGGCATAAGTCGTTATATTGCAAAGAGTAAAAAAAAAATTATGTGAATACATTGAGTTATTCCATGAAGTACTCGTTCATAAGGCCACAACTACAAAAAAACACGAAAAAAGTATATTTATGGGGTTTTTACAATATGTGTTCCTATGTAAAAATATAGTCTAACATCATATCTTACACATACAAGCTTAAAATTTTGAATTACTAAAGATTTAGTATTGATATACAGTTTTTTGTCTCTCCTGAAAAGTGCTGTTTTTGAGTTATTCCCTTATTCACTGGAGGCACAGAATTTCAGTCTACAAGCAATTTATTTCTTTATTTTCTGAGAAAACCGCAATTTTCCGTCAAAATACAGTTGGGTCGATTTTTTTGATGACCACTGTAGATAAATCAATTATAAAATTAAAATGTTTGTAATTTATTATCTATGGTTTTTATCGTATCTTTATATAACTGTAATATTATATTAATTGCTGTTTGAAATTTCCTGGTTAAAGTCGGGACAAAAAATTATAATTGTTCGTAAAATTATCTACTACATAAAACTTTATGTTTAAAAGGATCTTCCTCATTGCCCTCGTTCTTTATTATAATTTAATTTGCATTTTCATTATACTTCATCTTCCTTACTCTTTTTTGTTTTCTATATTTAATTTAGTTGAAGGTACTTACATTTATTAAACTGCGATTAATTAACAGAGGATTTGAATAACTTTCTTCTCTCTATCATCATAGCTAATAGAAATAAATATGCATATTTTAGAGTATTGTTTTATAAAAATAAAAAAGTAGATTACCTATTCACCCTTCAACAATAAAATATTTCACATTCACCGATAATATATTTTAATTAACGATACACAAATAACTTTCATCTCTAGTAATTGAATTAAAAATTTTATTTTAATTTTATATACTCACATAAATCAACATTTTTAACATACCTACCATTATTTATGTTTTACAAAAAAGTACTTCAAAGTTCAAATAAACCTCGCATGGGGATGCTCCGTTGTACAAGGATTTCGCATTAGACCATAGCACTGTAGAGTGGTTTCGACGGTTTTTGTTAAAACCATTCCCATACTATTTATTAACTTATAGTAGGTACGTATAGAATATCTAAGATAGTTTATGTAGTGTGGAATTCAAAGGACGAACAGCTTTTTAAGTCATTATTTGGACATAATTTGAGAATATTTAACCATAAGCACTGGTTTCAACGGTGTTTGTAAACCATTCCTATAATTTTGCCTTTGTATACGTTATATAATTTAACTTTGTACTTTGTGGAATTCAAAATATATAATTTCGACATTATGCGAAAAATGTACTATCATTTTCACATTATTAATATATTCATAATTTAATTTAATTAAAGTTATAATTAATCCAATTATGTGTACTTATTACCTGTTATGTATTTAATATTATTATGTAGGTTTTACCACGTGTGTGTAGGTTGATACACCTATTTATGAGTGTAGGTGTTTATTCCTCTTATAGAAATGGGTATATGAATTGACATCCTATGTATCTGTTATAAATACCGATTGAAACATTTCCACTATTGATATTTAAACTTTTAATTTTCGTTTAGATTAGGACTAAACCTGTGAATCATTAAATAATAACAAAATAACAACACTAACCTTAAATTATATATAATTTTACCATGTATGTATAAATAACGATTAATATATGTATGTATATTGTTTCCGGTGGTGATTGGACCAACAGGTGGCCACTTGGTACCGGGTATGTGACTTAATTAACCCTAGCCTGCATGCATCAGCGATTTACTAGGAATGTCCGCATGTACCTATGGCTTCTCTTGAGGAATGTGTTGAAATGAGCTTGGAAAGTAGGGCAGAGGGTAAATACAAGAACCTTTCAGGATAGTTTAGTTTGTGTAGTTTTTGATGGATGCATTCAATTCTCGAATTGCTGGTTTGATGTCAATGAATGCGAATCACTTCATTGAAAATAACTTTGCTGCTCCGAAGAAAAAAGTATAATTTTGAAGCATTGGAAAATATAACTAACTTCACGGGGCAATAGTTTTGAGCAAAAATAGTAAAATAGTATTTTTTTTATCAGAGACACTAAGGCAAAACGAAATGATACCTACATATATCAATGTAGAACAATTTCCAAGCCTAGATGCAAGAAAAGTACTTTCAAGTTTGCACTTTTTATCAAAGAAATGAACATGCGGGTCACCTGATTAACACTCGCACCTCTTGTTGCAGTTGCTATAGCTATCTCTCTTCTTTGTGTGCGATAGACAAGGATAGAAGCACTATGTACATGCATTTTTTAAGATTTTATATGTCAGTAAACAACACATTTCTTTAGAAGCCAAGCATGCAACCCCGCGATGATACCGGTGGTTCCTTCCTATCACTTCTATTTCTTTATGTTCGTATTTATGTGTATTAGTATATGTGTTATGTTAAATTATATTCTATGTGTACATATTATATTATTTTGTCTTAATAAATGGCCTTTTAAGACTATATCTTATCTGAGAATGAATGTGTATTTATATGCATTTATCGTTATAAGGTTTAAGAAATTAATCATCGACCTAAGTTCCTATCAGAGTCGCTTTTACCCTCCCCCTACCCGAACTTAATTTGCTTTTTGACTGTTTGACAATAAAAGATTAAAATTCTCTGAATATTTTTACAAGTTCTGTTTATTCTGTGATACAATTCACAAATCTCCATTACACTAAATAAAGTGTATTATGACGATACATCACAACGCAAGACAACGAATTAATAATGTAACATTCAGAGTAGACCAGAGCATTTGGTACCCTAATATTGCCTCGTTAATATTTGATTCCCCAGTGTGCCTAATACGCTGTCCTTACTTGCTGGCTGCTGCTCATTGATTCCCTTATGGTGTGTTCTAGCCAGCTATGTTAATTTCGTCTTATATGTCTGTTCCATTCCTTCGCAATGAGCAACCATTGTCCAAGTACACAAGAGCATGATTATTCTACTACATAATAGATTGTTCTATTTGTATTTTATTTGTATAATTTGTTAATGTAATGGATGTTTATGTATTATTAATATTATGTGACGATGGGGGCATATTTATGAGGACTGCGTAGCATGCAATTAGCAATAATAAGTGTTGGAAAAAACGTCAACATGAAACTACCAATCTTCTTCTTATATATAAAAATGAATCGCAAAATGTGTTGGTAAGCGCATAACTCGAGAACGGGTGGACCGATTTCGATAATTCTTTTTTTATTATATTCCTTGAAGTACGAGGATGGTTTTTATGTAGAGAAAACGTAAATATGTACCACGGGCGAAGCCGGGGCGGACCGCTAGTACTTAATATATTTTATCAATGTATACAAGTTTTTATATCTACTATTGAAAATATCCAAAATATCAATCAAACAATATAAATAAAGACAGCAAACACATCATCAGAAACATCTATAGAACGGTGAACGCTTGCCATTAGACGAACCACGAAATCGATTACCCATTCTCCCATTCATAAAATTTTCAAACAAATAATACAATATCACGCATGCACAATCCTTTAACTCTTCCGCGTTCACAGCTCACTTAGCCATCACCACAACCCAGTTAAGGCTCGATAGGCATCCAGGCTCGTCCTAGATCCAAGAATAGCCCTCATTACATTACAACGGCCTCACGGCACTCACGGCACTCACTTTGTAATTTCACCAATCTACGTATTCGTATAAAAACGTCAGCGACATGCCCCAATTTTGAAGGGTTTTGTTTTAAAACTCGGTGTTTCTGTGCACAGCTTCCGTTCTGGTTTCGTGTAACTGTGATAGCTTAATTGGTTTTTGACGGGACCGTTCTGGCAAGTTTTTTTTATAGCCCACTCGGTCGATGTGCGACTACCAAAATATAAGTAATGTTTGCATCAATGCCTGTAAATTGTATTTAACAGTAACATGTAGGTAAATATCGTTATATTTTTGCATTGATAGACCTGTAATTTACCTCCGCGTATTTAAAAATTCGAAGTATTGATAATATAATACGTATACCTATCATATATCTTGACATACATAATAAACCCCTAAAGAAAATGTTCCGCGAAACACACACAAGGTCGACTGAACTTCACGGAGGCTGCTCCGAAACACAATATGTGTATTACTTCTTGTATTACTTTCATCATATTACTTTAATACGGTGTATGGAAATCGATATCGACTACTGTTAAGCTTACAATGTTCGAGGCTTTGAACGGGAAATTAAAATATTATGATTAAAAGATTTATTTCAAGGGTAAGTTGATGGTTATCATGTTATGGCTGCAATTTTAACAGAAACCTTACTATGTATAGAGAATACGTATACCTACTTACGTTTATTTTTAATAGAGATTGATAAGTAGCATAAAGGCCACTACTTTTTACGATTGCAATAAAACCTGAAGAATGTTATGTAATCATCATTTGAAACATTTACATTTACAACACATGTTATAATATAGCAATGCATATTTCTAAATTTAATTTACAGTAATTTATAAGTTATAACAAGCAATAAAACGTGTGTTTAAAATTAAAAAAGTTCAGTTTTAAATTCAATTATAACTAAAACAATGGCCACTGATACTCTAGACTAGACTAGTGCTTTCAAAGCCTCCTTAGTATTGGATATCGATTCTCAGTGATTAATTGAATAGACGGAGTTACGAACACTCGGCTCGCTCGCTGAAAAATCGATATATCTATGATTTATTATGAGCGGATGAAACTTGAAAAATAAGATGTGA